>JAAAKE020116318.1:0-15978 GCA_010014785.2 Anisolabis maritima | reverse complement strand
AATAAATTTTGTCTCTTTTTCATTGCTGCAATCTGCTTTGTACTCCCTCCGTCAAACTTCAGATAGCAACTTGCTTCTGAATAAATTTTATAAATATTTCTACGACAGCATAGTAGAATTATTATAAATTGAATGCTTTGATTAACCCAATGGAAAATTTGACAAAATCATAATAATTTTCTATAAACAATGGCGTATTCTCAATCAGAAGTAATTTTCGTGGTACTCGTATGGTAGGCGAAAAGTTCCTGTTTTCACCTGGACACAAGCCTTTAATTTTATTTATTGAGTTTACATAGAAAAAAAAATTCACAAAAGAGGTATGTTTTTTGAAAATTTAAAAGGATGCAATTTTCGAAGCACCATTCATTACGCACAATATAAAATTTATTTTGGCTTATTGGTGAAAATCCGATGAAAAGTTAATTTAAAAAAAAAACTCGTGAAAAACATGAAAAGCGTTTTTTTATTTGTCTTTTTAAATTTATTCACTAATAAATATTTTGAAAACTAAGCTTACAACTTTTTTTTAAAATAAATTCTCTCTTTTTGAGTGGGTGGGAGGTGAATTAGGCATCAGAATACTTATAAAACTCTCCTCCAGCCAAGTCAAAGTCCTGCTCTCTTAAATCCTGACATTTCCAGGACATATTCAGGGGGCTTCAGAAATTTGAAGGAAAAAAATATGTATTTTTGAAAACAAAATAAGAAAATATATATTCTCTGTGATTGCATATAAATTATCCCCCACAAAGGTAATTGCACAATTTGTTTTTTTTTTTTTTTTGTTTCGTCTTAATGGATAATTCGAAGGCCAATATGAAATACGAAAATAATAAATTTAATAATAGGTAAAGCATTATGAAATTTGATGATTTCTCCTAATTATTCATTAAGTCGAAACAAAAGATACATGTTGTCCAATTTCTTTTGTGGGAGATAGTATGTGTTTTCAAATAAGAGAGAGAGCCCGGTCCTTTGGTGCCAAGGTAGAGGTGTTGCTTGGATAATGCTCTCTTCTCTTCCTAAGCCACAAAAATTTCTTTCAAATATATTGGCTACCAATTAATTTAAATAAATAAGGACTGAGTCTAAATGTTCTCAGATGCCGAAAATTTTTTTTTTAATTAGAGGGGATGATTGATTTTAAATCAAATATTTTTATAATTTAAATAATTATAAAAATTTTTTCAAATATATAAATATTTAAGGAGAGAACAAAATAGTGAACCATTTATAAGCAAACCTAAAAAAAAAAATAATTTTTAATTCTTAATTTTTCTTTCATACTGTGGATAGACAAATCATTAGATTTTAAGAATTTCTAAGAATTTTCTTAATTATTTCTCATATAAAAAGAATTTAATTTGGTTTGATATATGTGTTTATATTTATATTTCCCTCTTCTTGTTTATATTTATATTTCCCTCTTCTTGTTTATATTTATATTTCCCTCTTTAAACGCGAGGCTCGGAGCAAGGCCCCCATTTGAAGGTCCTAACGTCGTAGTCACAAACTTTCAAAAAGGTTGGGAAACACTGCTTTAAGTAAAATAATCAATCCTATTAAATAAATGATATTTTATTAAAGGACAAATAAAACATGAAAAAGGTTTAGAATTATGTTATATATCGTATTGATAAATACTTTTAATGGACATATCATTTCTTTATTAAATTCTATATCAATATCAAAATATAATATTTTTTTTATTATTCTCACGGGAGTCCTTAGAAATAAAATTTTATCGGGAATCGATTGAGATAACTCTATTACTATTATTACTTAGTCTAATAATAATGAGAAAATTCTTCACTTATTTAAACTAAATTTTTGGAAATGTAATTTCAGATATTTTAAATTTAATTGAAAACTCTTTAGAAGAAATAAATTGGAGTTATAGGAAATAGAAAGTTCCATGGGATGCAGAAATTCTTCGTTTTTACTTTCTGGAAAGTAGGTAACCCACCAGTTAGGATGAGTAACTGCTCTAGAAGACTTCTGATTTAAAAATCCATTAGTGAATTGATCATTTAGGTTGTCAATCTTCCAGCAACCAAAGACGAACTAATTTCTTCAACCCATGAATATATGAGATGGTGGAACAATAAAAATTTGGAAACATTATCCGGAAAACTTGAGCGTATTTTCGAATCTAATTACCAAAAAAAATTTTCATCCTTTTCCACAATTTACCACATGTTCTAAAGGTCAGTCAGTGGTTCGCTTCGTGACAAAAATTTATTTATATTAAATTGGCTACCAATTTATATAAATAAATAAGAACAGAGACTAACTGGTCTCAAATCCTGAAAAAACTAAAAAAAAATTTACCTAGCCATGTAACTTTATCATATTTATTAAAACCGAATGAAAATTGGAAAAATTTATTTTTAAGGGGGAAACCCGTCCCTGTGAAGTTTGAACTTTATTTTAGAATTATTTATCCCAAGCTCTTTCTCAAATATTATTAAAATTAAATTAAAACTAAGAAAACTATTATAATGTAGATACCTTGAACTAAAAATATAAAAAAACTAAAAATCCATAAAGATTGTTTCCTTCCATTGACACATTATTAAATGCAAAAAACTCGAACACGATACGTCTTGTATTTTTCTGTTTATGAAACACACTTACGATGGACAAAGTACATTTTCCGTCCGGAAAATACGCTAAAATATTCTTCGATTTTTTTTTGTTAAATTTAAGTCGCTTCCACCAGTTCTTCAATTCTTTTTCAGGATAAATTTGAGTTCCGCGTCTTAATTACGGTAATATATTTGTTATATTGTGTTGTATTGTGTAATATTGTAATATTTTATAAAAATATCTTCACTCAATTCACACTTGGAGAAAACTACGATTTTCCAGTACTATAACTTTCCTTTTTCTATATGAAATTTCATATTTTAGCTTTTCTAATGGTCTCTTAAGGTGAATACTGATAGTATGTTAAAAATAAAAACAGTCATATCATCTCCAAGTTAGATTAACTGTATATGATATATTTGTTCATATTCCCTTGATGGTTTTTAGTTTTATGATTTGCGCGACCCTTAAAAGCTTGCGCCCAAGGCAATCCAAATCCCTCTGCAATTATGAAATGCTCCTTTGAGTAGTCACTACACAGTTATTGAACACATGCCAATATTTTTAGCTGCTTGGATCTTAATTAAATTTAGGATTTGGAATTCACTCTCCGTGTGCGATTGTTAAGATTCTGATAAACAAATTAATTAAATTAAATTAAACATGGAATTAATATGAGTTCAGTTTTTCAACCGAAATCAATTATCTGTACATTTAAAAATCATGTCTCACCCACCCTCCACACCAGCAGCTCTTAGACTGTGTCTCTTAGCTGTAATCCTTAATTAAAAGCTAAGCTTATCTTAATCTACATCCGCCGTCTTGGGATTAATTCCTCCTCTTTTGCATAGAGAGAGGCCAGAAGAAAAGAACCTGATGAGGAGTCGAAGATCAAGACTTGGATCAAGAAAATAGATTAATCTGAATACCGAACAGGTTGGGCGAATGTTGGAATCTCAACTTTAATTTTTTAATTTAATAATAGAACATAATATAATAGTGTATTTGAGGCCTTAAAAAAAATCTGGCGTAATTACATTATTTAAAAGAGGGAGTTATAACCCGGTCCGTTGTTTAGTCTGACCTTAAATGTGTGTTAGGAACTGGCTTAGATGGAATAGAAGAAATGTCAAGACATGTAATCTTTATTGATAAATAATAAAGAATAAAATCTTCGAATCAATGACGTTGAAAGGAAAGAAAATTTAATAATTGCTTCTTTTTTCTTTTTAATTCCTAGCCAGACTTTTCGGACTTGATTAAGATTCTCAGAGCTATGGAAATAATAATAACAACAGAGAGGTCTGAGAATGATCTTAACTAAACCGAAACGTCAAGTGCAGAATAATGCTAGTTTTTTATTTTCTCCACTTTCAACTTCACTTCACTTTTTCGCAACACTTTATTCACAAGAAATAGATCATATATTTATCTTATTTTAATAATTCTTTTTATATTTCTTCTAATTTTCATTCGAATAAATACTGATAAATTTTGGAAAAAATTTTTGCCCCCCATTTCTACTAAATTAAATGTCAAATCTGATATTTAATTAAAATCAGTTCAGTTAAATTCATTCGTGCTCCCCCCCCCCCCCTTCATTTTTTTAAATGTTCATTTGGGGTTTGCCTTCCCACTCAAGAGAAGGCGGGGGGGGGGGGGGGGGGGGATAAAAAAATTTTTTTTCATTTTTAAGTTTTTTTTTTTTTTTTTTTTAAATGTTCATTGGGGGTTTTCCTTCCCCCTCAAGAGAGGGGGGGGGGGGGGGGGGGGGAGTATCAAAATATTTTTGATCATTTGTAAGATTTGTTTTATATATTATTACAAATATAAAAACATTAAATAACTTATTTCAGGGATTCCCGATATGGCACCGCTACTCGAACGCCAAACTAACGGTCCCTGACAAGACAATAACAAAAAATATACAATAGTTGAATCTTTAATCTTTTTTTTTTTTTGTATTAATAGAATATATCTCTGCTTATTTTAGTCCCTTTTAAATATTCGCGCTTCAGAGAGTGCGCGCAGGTTGAGAATCTTTCTTTTTAAGTTGTTATACTTTTTAAAGTATAATTTTATTTTTAACGATATGAGTAGCAAGCCATATATTTTTTTGGCAGAGACATAAAGAAAATCCGATTTTGGGTACTTCATTCTCATATCATTCTTTGAAAAGTTGGATCCTCGGAGTTTATATATTTAAAAGGAGAAGCAAAGTTATTAAGATCTATTAAAAATAAGTTTCTGATTTCGTCAATGAAAATACCTTAAAATTGTTTTAACCCTTTTTTCCCTCTAAACTTTTCTTTTTAATTTCTTCTTTATCAGTTATTTTTTATATTTAATTTTCCCCCTTCCCAGTTCTTCCTCTAATCCTTTAAATTTTCAATTAATTCAAAAGAGAGTGAAAAAAAAAAAAAATAAGTAGATGATAGGGAATTAATGGAAGAAAATTTGAACCAACTTCAAAAACTTTGTCAATTTAATTAGGGAAACTAATTCTAATTTAGGAGGATTTTAATTTTCTAAGTCCCTCTCTCTTTATCTTATTTATACCTCCCACTCCACAACTAATTAACATCACTTTTGCGTGTTATTACCTTATAAAGGGGCAAAAGGAACACGTGTTATCCAATACATTCGCATTTGGTGAATGAGAGACCCAGAAGCTATCAGTCCTCATTCTGTCCCTAAATGATAATTCTTAAACTCCGCTACGCGTTTGTCTCTGGATATATAATAGCAATCCTGGACTAATAGGCATAATCCATCTTGATCTTTGTAACCCTCCCGTTGATGTACACATCACATTGCACGTCCCCACCTACATGTGTATTGCATTACATGTTATGTCTCGTTAATGTGATGGATTATAGTCGCAGAGAAGGACGACGCTCTTAAAATTATCGAGCAGGGAATTTATAATTTTTTTTTTCTAATAATAGAGAATAAAAAATCTAATTAGTCAAAATTTTATTTATAGTAATAATTTTTGTGTAGTTTTTAAAATCGGAAAATAGGCCTCCTGCTTCATGATCTTTGAGTCAGGGTTTCGCTTCCCGCCTTAAGCGATAAAATTTATTTAAATTATATTAGCTACCGATTAATATAAATAAATGACGGAATACTGATATAAATTACTCCAGATTGTGTGCACGTGCAATTAATTGTTAAATTTCTAAGAGACTGTGTGCATTTGAATCGAAATTGCCTTTACGATCAAATTCAACATTTGACAAAAATCTCATTGGCTGAGCCTGGGGAAAAAAACTGATTTCTCACTCCAGTAAATCACCTTCTTTGAAGTACAAGGTGTGTCGGTCCCTGAGAAGTAACTTAGACTTATTTTGAAAAGGACCGTTGAGGCTTCAATATTTTTTCTCCAACGAACTTGACTCCTTTTATTTCAAAGGATTTATGCGCATTAATTCATTTCCCATTTCAAAATTCGTATTATTTTAACCTTCCTTGCGAACATTTCATTTAACATTTTTAAAGTACCACACTATATATTTCATTCACTATCTACTACTTATTTAATTTGGAAATAATTTAAAGGAAATTGTGAATGAGAGACAAATCAGGCTTATCTCAAGAATAAAAAAAATTAATGAAAAAATATTTTCAATTTTCGGTGGCCTCATTAGAATCTTTTATTTGTGGGAGGGGGGTGGGGTGGAGCTGGACAAAACACACTGTATTTTTTCACCCTCTTTTGTTCTAAGAGTAAGTAAATATCAGAAGAAAGTTCAGCAGCCTTTTTTTTTTTGAGAAAGTGATTTTATTCCGCCCTTTTTATAATACAACGTTTCGATAACTGATTGTTTTATAACAATTCTTCAGATCGCTTAGGCTTATAAAAAGTTGTCTTTTACATACTCTCTGAGTATTAATGTCTGACCTTTGTAATGGGGTCTTAGAGCACAAACTTTTTTCGAACGGGTTGAACAAAATCACTTTCTCAAAAAATGTTACTACACCTTTTCATTAGTCTAATTATAAAATTCCATCCTTCAACTTTCACTCAAATTTGTTCTTATCTCTTCTTTGAAACAGCCACATTCCACCTGTTTGCTTTGAAAAGAGGCAAATTGTTAATATAACAATAATAATTATATATAGAGCCTATGTACTGTATATCAATATATAATATTAAAAATTCATTAATATCTCTCGCCCTTTGGCCCGTAAATAAAAGAACGTCGGTCTCTTTAAATGATCGCCATAATATATTTTTAAATTTTTTTTTCAACATTAATATAACATTTGTTTTACTGATATTGTTAAAGAGATATTGGAAATCTGGAATCTTAATCCCGAGGCGGGGATCTTCTAGAGAGTGAGAAGAGTGATAAATCTCGAGAAAATTTTCGGGGGCAAATGGACCAAATCTCTCTAGGGAATTCCTTCCATTCAATAAATCACCTAATCATTGGGTTTTATTTTCCTCAGCTCTCTTTCTCTTGACATCGGACAAGAAAAATGTGTTTCGTTTACTCATTAAGAACACCGAGTTGCCATTTAATTTCTTTTAATATAAAAATTATGTTATAAGCGTTAGCGGGTCATTCAGCCCTAAGAGGAAAGGGAATGAAGGGTTAGCAATTCAATTTCTTACAAATTTTTTGAATTCATTTACCTATCTACTTTCTATAAAATTATATCTTAATTAAATTATGGCAGTTCTGACTTGAAATTACACCGGGTCCTCCAAAGGAATAAATACATCGAGTCCAAAATCTTGAAATGCAGATTTCAACTACTATGAGAATTTGATAGTAAGATTTTGACCAGCAACCAGTACTAGTACTTGTTTAGATTTTTTCAATTTTCTCAAAAAAACGCGCTAATGTTTTTTTTAAATTTGCATATCATTTGCCTAATTAAAGGCTTATAAAATGTATATTCTGGTTTTAAAACTGTTTTAAAAAGTGAAGAGTACTTTGCAGTTTTTTAGTTTTATATTTATATTTTCGTTATTTATTTAATATATTTCAGAAAAGTTATGTCTAATATATAAAAGTTATTCTAAATTAAATTTTAAGAAATTTTTAAGCAATATAATTTTACCTATAAATATTTTTTCAGAAAATAAATAAGTCGTTTTTTTACTTTTTTGAAATACAATATAAAGCATTTTTGAGCTAGACCATGCTCAAAAAGTAGTAGAGTATCTCTCTAAAAATAACTCCTACCATAAATTAAAAAGAGAAATTGGTTGGTGCAACACATGATTATTTCTAAAATTTTATTCGAACAGGAATTTTATAATTTAACTAGGTAGGCGTTATTTTACGAAGTTTTTCGTTGGTTGATTTTGTTCAAAAGAATAATGCATTTATTATATTTTTGCTTCTGGATCAGGTTCCCGAGAAATCCGAAGCATCGGCAGTTTCCATTGCACCTCTCGCCAAATTTTGCAAAAAAATACTCACAAATTTTATTAAATAAACTATAAACCTTAAAAGCCAAGGGGTGTGGGTTCGGATCCCAGGCAGTCCAATGAAAATTTATTTAAATCTATTAGAGTAAATAAATATGACTGGATTATATCTTTTGTAATTAATATATATTGTATATTAGTTAAAGTTTATATGGCCTCAGATGCCGAAAAGACTTTAAAAAAAAAAAAAAATTATGATTTGTCAAGTTCGCTTCAAGGTATATTAATATATTAAATATTAATATCTGATTCAGATGAATATGTCACGAAAATTATTTAATTTAGAATTAAATATTTGGAAAAAAGCCCTTCGGAAAAGGATAGATTTGTGAAAATTCAAAATTCACCTTAGGGAATATATGAAATAAAAAGGTGAGAGGAATTTTTATCTCTAGTTAATGACAATTAAAAAATTTGTCGTGAGTAATTAAAAAAGAACCAAGTTACAAAAAAAGATTAAATAAAATTATTATTAAAGAGGAAGTTTTATAATTATGAAAGAGATGTGAGAATATAAGGAAAGGGGCACCAGGAGATTTATTTAAATGAGGGGATGAGATCATTTTTAGGGAGAGTTATTAAACTATATATAAGGAGCTTTTATTTATTTTTTTTTTTTTTTCTCTCAAGAGAAATTTTATCTCCATTTGGTAGAAGACGTGCAATCAAGGCTTTTTTTTCCCAAATATTGAATTTTTATTTTTACTTTATTAATTGGAATAAAATGTATTTATTAGGAAGAGTGATTAACGAGACTTGCGTTCATTCTTCTATCTCTCCTAATAATACAAGGGAAGCTTAGACTTCCATGAAAAAACAATCCCTCAAGGAGATATTGATTTTATTTTGTAACTGGAGAGGTCCCTTTTCAAATTTATAAAAAGGTTTAATTGTTAAAATCGCTTTTCTTTTTCTTAGAAATTTTAAATTTTTTTCCAAAAAAAATATTTCTTAGAACTCTCTTTAAAGTGACAAATGGATTTATTCTAAATATATTTTTCTTTTTTCTTTTTTTGATAAAATAATATAAAATCCGCGGCGGCAAATATTTATTCTCAATTTTTTTCAACCCTGAGGGATATAATTTATTAAAATGAAAAAAATTTAGTTCAAATTCTGATGATAGCCTTAATTTTGTGTTGAAACATTTTTCGTAGATTAAGAAAATAAATCATTGTTTCGAGAAACCAACTCGGAAGAATTTAAAGTAAATATCTCAACTTTACAGCTTAGTATAAAAAACCATTTTTTAGAAAAAGCGTAATATTCTTATTTTCTTTTAAAAATTATTATTATTATTCAATATTTATAAAAAAAATGTAATTATTGAAATCAGCTCGTTCATTCTCAATTCTCAGAAATTTTTTTCTTCAAATTTTGCATTATCTTCTCGATTAATCATTCGAAAAACAAATATTTCAGATCGAATCCTGGGATTCTGTTTGGATAAGGAAGGACCAGATTGAAATTCGAGGGAATTACGATTCTGCCAGGTTTAAGCAAATAGTTATTAACGTGGGGCTCCTAATTTCGAGATTAAATCCATTCACCAGTTGGCAAATTTATTCAAAAGCTTTATCATTGTGATAATCCATCTTTAAATAAAACAAAAAATTATTCTCTTTATTATATGTTAAATTAAAAACTGTATAATGAAAGAAAGGAAAGGATGGAGGGGAGGGGGGTTTAGATTAATAAAAGAGATTTTTAAGCCGGATTTCCTAAATTTGGTCCAACATGATTAAAAGGCATCCTAAATATAGAAAATATCAATTACGCGATGTTAAGTTATTTATCTTTAACTCATAAATTGAAAAAATGAGGCCTTCGCGTTCTCCCGTGGCTTACGCCCCTGGGTGTTTTAACCTCTCTCATGTCTAAGATTTTCTGTTGACTTTTATAGACAGGTTTAGAGACTGAAATTCACTCCTCTTAACTTAGCTTAAACAGCTTAACAGTCACTTTGTCATTCGTTTAGAATTTCTAGGTTCTCCTAAAAGACGATTTTCAATAGAATGGGAATAATTTTCACACCCCCACAGGAGAACGTGGGTTCGATTCCTGCGAGTGCCTCATTTTTTACAAGTTTAAGTTAAATGCCTTAACATCGCGAAAATGAATATATTATATTATTAATTAGGTTCCCTGTCATGGTTCAGACTTAGAAAAACAACCTCGTCTCAGTCTGTGAATACTCCTTTTGGCAAGAGATCGTAATATGTATTTATTTAAAAAAATTTTACATTTCCTCGCCACTGTTGACCTGGGAGTTTACATAGCGAGAATTCATGTCCCCCAAGTGGGAATTAAGAAAAAAAACCTTAAGAGGCGAGAAAATATCTCACAGCAGATTCAGGGTAAGCAAATAAAAGAAATTAAAATAAAATGAGAAAGTAAATTTGTATTTAGTCTAAATAAAAGAAGAGAGAGAGAGAGAGAGAGAGAAAAGGGGGAAACTGTTTTTCTTTTATTCTTATTTCTGTAAGTACATCACCAAATAGAGAATTAATCTTTTTACCTTCTCATATATAATAAAAAGAACCAGGTACCAAACCCAGGCCTAGAACCTCAAACATCTCTGTCCTTGTCTTCCATTACAGTCATGTTCAAATCTTGTTAAATCTACATTTAACTTTCATAGATGACTGACTTTTGTTAATAAGCCAATTCTTCATAATGGTTTTGCGCGTTTACTAGAGTTGAGTAGTATTTTAGATATAAAACTCACTTTTTAGTTCAACACCTTGAAGCTGCTTTTTTATTTCTTTTTTTTGGATCTGAGGCTGCGTCTTTATTTATTTATTCTAATTGCTATAAAATATAAATAAATTTTTGTCGCTCGACGGGAAGCGATCACTGATCTCTGATAGGTGAAGCGAAACCTCTGCACAAAGGGTCAGGCTTTGAGGCTGCTTGGTAACTAGTAAAAATTTTATTAGAGATTATATTTTAACATTTTTTTCCCTAGACTATAATTTAGTAAAACCCAATTAATTTTTTCTATGACTAATAAAGATATTGATATTTTATACTCATTAGCATTTTTTATGATCCAATAATGCACCAGTAATTATCAAACTATAACGATTAATAAAAGAAAGGGTGAATTATAAAAATAGAGATATGATTTAAAACTTGTAATTTTATTGCGCTTCGAGGATCGAACATTATCTAGCCAAGGGGGTGAGAATCTCGTCGCCTAAATGAGAGACGCGAAGAGAATATGGAGGCCAAAACAAAAAACAGTTAAAATTTTTTGACTGTTAAATAGGAAAAAATAATTAAAAAATATCTTTAAATTCGCCAGTTAAGAAAAATTTTAATTTAAAAGAAGTGACTTTAGATTTGTAATTATTGTTGGATTGTGACGATGTAACTAAGGAGGTTTTTTCACCAAATAAATGGCTGAAACGTTTCTTTTATTTGATAAAAAAAACTCATCCTCACAATCCAACAATAATTGTAATTGTAATTCTATATAAAAAAAGCATAGTAAAATTTCTCTTAAAAAAGTTTGTTCTTAGGATTGTTGGGGACTTGGGTTGCAATTGTTAGGTTCAAATCCAAACCTGAAAAATTAAAATATTCTTCTACAGTAATTCCTCACTTAACTATATTGTTGGGTGACGAGGTAAATTCTCCTAATTTTTATACATCATGCAGTGCAGTTATGCGCTCGCTTTTGTGGGAGGGATTTGCCTAACTTTACACCGTTTATGTATCTATATCTAAATATAAAATTATTTAAAATAACTTTTAATTTACTCTTTTAAAACTAGGAGTGAATTGTTCCAGGAACCGTTTGAATCAACCATACGCATGCGCGCCTCGTTTTTTTGCTCTGAGCATGCGTCTAACGGATGAAAATTTTTCTTAGAATAAACTAAGAGGGAGGAGATAACAAAAAATACTCTCAAAACCTAGAAGATTAAAGATATTATAAATTTCTTTATAATAATTAGCTACTTAGAGAACAACTTTTGTAAAATTTTTACGAAAATTTTTTACTATCGGTGTCATATTTTAAAACAATAAAAATAAAAATAATATCTTTTCTGTTGATTTCTCTCTCCGAATTTTTGTCATTTCTTACGAAATTCCACCTACTTTGCTTTAAACTCTTATTGGAGCTTTCCTTCCTATTCGTCTCCCTTTTGATCTCATTATAAAATCGACTGGGATCCTCCTAAATCCGACTCTTTTATTGGTCCTCCTATCGCATCTCTGGGTGGGGATTTACTCTTATTTAATACAAACGAACAAAGGGGATAGAAAAGAATTGATATCGCTCTTAATCAAAACTACACTCTTTCCATTTCAATTTGATTATAGCCATCTCGTTATTTTTTTTTTTTTTTTATTCTCTCTAAACTGAAGAAAGGAATAATGAAGATAAGAAAGAGCTTACATGTCAATCAACCGTATAATTTTCTTGAGTGATTATCTTCTTTTAAATACTTAAATTTTATTAATTTTTTCTTAGGATGAGAGAGAAATTGTAATCGTAACATTTATATCAATTCACTATAATATAAGACATATATATGATACCTAAATTGTTTTACACTTTATACAGGGTTAATATGTCAAGTTTGGGCATATTTACAAATAGCCTAGTGAATGAAGATGGACAAATTAAATTTTGTCCGAAGGGCTTTCTTCCATTTGCTGCAATCTGCCTTCTTTATAAAAAAAAATTTATACTAAATAAAAATGATATCTCCTATATTTATTCCAAAAGTTGATCAATTGGAGATGTTAAAATTTGATGCTTAATTATATTCTTTGATTATACTACGATCGTGGACTTAATCAATGAAGCTTATGGGTCCCTCGTCCCCCTCAATATTTTTTAAATGATTAATTAAAGGCAAAATATATTTTGAACACATCGCAATACGGTACACTAACCAAGAAAAACTGGGAAAGCAACAAAAATAAAAAGAATAGGAGAAAATTTGGTATCTGGGTAAGGAAGGGGAAAAAGAAAGAAGGCGAACAAAAATTTTTTATAAAAGTGATTTGTAGAGTTCATAAAATCTCCTACATATAGATTTGGAACCCACTTAACTCGGGCACCTCGTGATCGACATTTAAAAATGTTGATATTTATTTTATTTTCAAATTCATTATATATTTAACTAGGTACTATTGAAAAAAAAATTCCTAAGAAAGCAAGATGGATTTTTTTCTTTTTTTTTTTTTTGAACTTTTCAACTGACATTGCTATGTTTATATTTTATTTATGAATTTACTAGAGTCATTAAGGAAACAAACTTAATTAACGTCACTTACTTACTCTTCATATACTCGAAAATGAAAAGGACTTTTAGATATTGAAGCTTCTTTCTCTCTAATGATTTTGAGTTTAAAAACTCCCTTATAACACAAATATAAAGATTTTTCCTTCAACACGACGCCTTAATATATTTTTTTAGAAAATTTTTATTAATATTAGAAAATGACAGTTGAGTGAATAGATGGAATACCTGAACTAAAACTTCATTTTTCCTCCAGTCTTTTACACTCGATAATTTTCTCGTTCCAGAATCATTGGATTTATTAATCAAGAAATAAAATTTTATTAAGGGAATTACAAAAAAAAAAAAATAATTATTCAAAAATTAACAAAATTTTAGAAATTAATTATAACTTTGTCTTTGTTTTGACCCTCAACACAGAGGAAGATGTCTCGCTTCATATCCTAAAGGGGGATCGCTTCCCATCTAAATTTATTTAAATTTTATTGGCTACTAATTAATTTAAATAATTATGGACGGAGTTTAATGCCGAAAAAGTCGAAAAAAACTCTGACATATAAACTTTTATACATGGAGATTTTAGTATCAATTAATTTAATCTTTTAATATTTAATCTATAAATTATTAAATTTAATGAAAAAATTAATTAATGATATTCCGCTATCTCGAGAAAATTATTCATCGGGCAATTACGTAGTATGAAAGCTTTAAGAGACTTATAATGATTAACTAATTTGGAATTCCATATATGAACCGCTTATTTGAAAGTGGAGCAAGTCTTTTGTTAAAATAAGATATTTACGTTTTAGGTTTCAATAGGTTTAAAAATATTGATAATAGTTCCAGTATTTTGTACTTATAATTAAAATAAATTTATTATCCACTTAAGTTTATTAAAGTCGTCTAAAAGTTATAATACCCGAATTAGCTTGCCTCTTTCAAAATTAACCGCTCATTAATTCGTTAATAACTTTAAAATAGCTTTCAATATATATATAAAGTTTTCTCTCAAATAGCGTTTCTCAATCTTTTTGCAACTTCACCATTTACTCGCTTTGACACAAAGTTGCAGCTATCATTTTGCGACCCATAGGTTGAGAAACGCTGCTCTAAAAACAGGCTACTAATCAAATATCAAAGATAGATAGATGGGCTTTAAAACTTATTGGATATTTATAAATTTGCCAAGTTCATCCATCTCACAAGGGATAATATTCGCTGAGAATTCCATTTTCATTTTGTTTTATGAAATATTCAAACCAAGCGGCTGGCTTTAAATTTATTACAAACTTTTTTATTTTGATGGACGATCTGATGTTTATTTAAAAAGCTGGCCAGCTAATCCTATTCAAAACAAGCCACTAAGAGAGATAGAAGAAATAATGTTCATTAAAAAAGCTATAAATAGATTGAAGATGGCCGTTCAGGGTAGGACTTTCAGCCAATGAAAGAAAATTTTATGTAATACACCGTTTTAAAGTAAATATCTCGATGAGTGGAATGACATATTCAATACAATAACTGTTGCTATATATAAAAATAGGTAAGCTAGCTCCATTAAGTTCCATCTTTAATCCATACTATTATATTTACATTAAACGCATTACGCAAAATATTCTTTCCTTGGCTGAAAGTCCTATCTATTAATAAGAAAGTTATTATATTAATTTAATGGAGAAAGAATTTATATTAATTTCATGGAGATTTTAGAAAGAGGAATAATAGATATGAGGAAAAGAGAAGATGATACAAACTTTTACTTTTGGGATATAAGAGCTTTCTTACTCCCAGTTGAAGATCTAAAGTACCTGGATCTCTCTTTAAGAGGCACTTGCAAATATTGTAAATAATATCTTTGGCTATAGAAGCTGGCATGTGTGGATGAGGCTGGATGATAGCAGCAGGGTTCCTGGGTATTAGCGAACTGCCAGGACTGCTCTGAGAAGTATTAGCATCGCAATCAGCAATGGAATGGTTTACAAATATTACTACATTAATCAATAGTGAAATTTTGAAATTAAAATTTATCATCCGAAATGAGAAAGATTATATTTTAGTTATCTTGTAAGAAATTCTAATTTATATTTTATATATCGTTACATATATTTACTTGTATTATATATATACCTATTGTGTGCAATATCAAGTTTCCAGAGCGATTTGTTCCAAACTTTATGCCCTTTAATAAGAGCTTGCTAACACAACATTTATTATCACGCAACGCAAAAAGGACTTTTTTAAACATATTATTTCCTCTTGAAAAAAAAATTTAAATTTTTATCCATTAAATTCAAATAAATTTCAAAATTAAAAATGGAATAAATAAATAACATTATCACTAGATAAAATTTTTCAATTCGAAATTTTCATTGGGAAAGAGATAAATTTAAATCTCAAAGTAAATAAATAAATATTTGAATAAACTGTCAAGAGGCTTCTGTGTCCTGGGAAGAGGGATGTGCCAACTCAAAAATTGTCAAGTCTTTTAGGTTCTTTTTTTTAATCGAAGTGTGTTCGGAATAAAAAAATCTAGTATTAGATTATTTAAGTTCGGTTTTACTTTGGTAGAATATTTTATTATATATAAACATAAAAGGCTTTTCCTGGAAATATTTGGAGATCCTGAAGGTGCAAAATTAAGATATTTATGTCAGAAGGACAAATAATTTCATAAAAATC
>JAAAKE020116307.1:0-15979 GCA_010014785.2 Anisolabis maritima | reverse complement strand
CATCCTCCCTAGTATAGAATAGTTTGGAAAGAAGGAACCGGGTGGAATTAGATATAGGAGTAGTTAGCTAGCTAGAAATGAATATAAGAGGAGTTAGTGTTAGGAAATAAAGTAACTTCACGGGGTGCCGATAGATGGCTAAGGCCAGAGGTCGGCTGGGTTTGAGGTGTGTGTCTCCGTACACGTAAGCACCTCGGGTAAATAAAGGGGGACCCCGGAAGGTGGTCCAAATGAAATGAAATGAACCATTTCCGGAAAATGATATATTTTGAGACAAGATATTAAAAGTTTTTGTTTGTTTTCTTTTGAATAAAGAATTATCCAGTCGTTTATTGAAAGTATATATATAAATAATCTATATATTTATAGTCGAACCATTTTCAGAAAATGAATTATTTGGAGACAAATTTAAATGTTTTTTGTTTGGTTTCTTTTGTTTTGATCTCGAACTATCATTTACCTGATACGTAGGATCCCATTCATTGAGGAATATGTCAATATTAAATATAAGTTTTGAATTATAACTCCCACTCTAAAACATAGACAGCAAAAAGTTTCCCCATCAAGAAAGAGTCTCAAGATACCTTTAATCAATCACTAATTTATAAAAGATTACATAAAATTTATGTTCTTGCAAGATACGATGACGAATTAGAACCGATATATATATATATACGCCCACGAAATTACTCTCTACAGTCAAGTTATTCTCAAAATAGTCTCGAGATGGTGTGGTAGATTAATTTCGTGGATATATATATATATATATATACCCGGTTCTAATTCGTCATCATATCTTACAAGAACATAAATTTTATGTAATCTTTTAAAAAAAAGTCAAGGAAAAATTCAACTGACCATAATATTATTATTCTTCATGTCGTCAGATTTTGTTGTTATTAAATATATATATATATTGTCCATGTCGGATTGTCAGATTTTAAAATAAAACTTCAAAACTGTATTCTTGAAGATTATTGTCAACTAAGTAATGTAAATTTCTATACTTAATCATCTTCTAAGCTAAATTTGAAACCAACTAAACATTTAGTTTAAAGATGTCAGATTTCGGTGTATTACCCAAATTTATTTAAATAGAAGTGTATTAATGAGCGGTTGCTTGAGCAATATCCATTCCAGTGACAGGAACAACTCCCACGCTGGTGACTGAAGTTGGAATAGTACCTACAATGGATACGGGTCCTGTCGTAGTTGGTGCTGTTGTAGTTGTCGTAATGGGTTCTACATTCAAATGTGTGATAAACCGTAAACGCATTTGTAGAGCATGACGGAGTCGGCGAATTATCGGTTGTAATTCGTTCTTCATCAAATCTCCAACGAACATATATTTTATGTGATATCTTAAAAAAACGGTTAAGGAAAAATTCAACTTACATCTCAAAATACATTCTGACTCTTAAGGGTGAAGAAAAAAGGTTAGCAGTCTGGGAGAAATAGAGGCTGTGATGAATATTATAAGGATGGCTCTTAATTAAAAGAAATGAAACGGAAGATTCAGTCTTTCTTTTTGGCTGCCCCTGCCTTAATTTCTCCATTAAAAAAAAAAAAATTAGCAGCTATTATTTCGTTTTATTCTGCCCCGATATGTTGTCGTTTCTGTTTTGGTTAAGGACGAGTCAGAGCTTTAGGCCTATCGATACATACAAGGCAACAATCTTAATTATTATAATACAGTCCAATGACTTATTATTGCGATTGTGCCTTATATGTTTCGACAGCCCTAAAGCTCTGACTCGTCCTTAACTAAAACAGAAACGACAACATATCGGGGCAGAATAAAACGAAATAATAGCTGCTAATTGTTTTTCTTCACTCATCATCTTCTGAATTAACTGAAATATATTAATATTTATAGCAATAAAAGGATACAATAGATCGCAAATGGGATCCATATAATTTAGATGAGTTTGGGCTTTATCAACTTGTTCAAGTAATTCATACAGCTGTTGGGTGAGATCCGATACACATCGGGGACGATCAGTATTAAAACGATGAAGAAACGGGCCAACCAAATGACAAACAAAAAGCAATTGTTCTTCATTTTGTACGACAGGTCGAACTTTTTCATTGATAAACCTAAAACAATTTAAGAATATTTATTATAATATAAATAAACTTAAGATTAAATTATAGAAGCTCTTTATAAATACTCAAAAGATCTATAAAAATAAAATAGATTTCATTTTCTTGTATATCAGATATAGACTTCATATGCAATTGTAGGTAATTAATGTATTTCTATTTTTTGTATTGTTTATATTAATGTTATTTTTATTTGTATTTTTTTAAGTCTTTATCGGCATTCGAGGCCATTGAGACTTCGTTCTTACTTATTTAAATTAATTGGTAGCCAAAATAATTTAAATAAATTTTTGTTACTCAGAACGGGAAGCGAATCACTGACCTTTTGATACATGAAGCTCTAGCTATGCACTAAGGGACAGGGCTATTATTTGTATTCATGTTCATTATATACTGCATTGTAATTTAGAGAAGTTGGCCTTTGGCTAAGAGTCAAAAATAAATAAAGTGTTTTAGAGAATATATAAACCGACCGATTAATTAAAAACTTCATTCATTTTGGCAAGAATTTTTAGCAATAATTATTTATTTAAGAAAAAAGTAAGAAGAAAATGGATACAAGGAAACCAAATAATAAACTGTTTTCTGGCCAGTATATTTTCTTTACCTCTGTTGAAGGGCTACATACCCCTTGAATTTCAAAAAATGTTTATACCTTTTCATTCAATAAAAAAGGGAAAATATTGCTTAGGAACGAATGATATAATTTATCAGCTAATAAAACTTGAAAGACTTGATTATTTAGGCTTAAAAATAGGGGGAGAAAAGGAGTAAATATAAATTTTATGTTTTATTTTTGAGTTTTTCCCCCTTTACCAAAAAAATATCTAATAATGCATTAAATGTAATTCAAGGTCTTAAAGATGAGTGGTGGATATTCCCCGGAAAGTCGATAGAGGCAAATAAAATATACTGGTTTTAATTAGATTTGTCAGGGCAGTCCAAAATAAAATGAAAATGCAAACAATATATAATCAAATATATTTATTTTTAGAAGTAGATTTTATAATCAATAATCTCAGGCCTTTTATAAAGGAGTCGCCATTATAAATATTTTCTACCATAAATAATGATGTTATTCTTGTAACGTAAATTTAATAAGACCTTTCGCAATTATATTTCGGAATATAATTCACCAAAAAATTTTAAATCCATTGTCTTATTTTAAATTTATAATTGTAATAGCATATTTTGTCATTTTTTTTCATTGTATTTTTTAAAAATCTTTTCAAAGAATTTACTTACTGCGGTATTGTTGCGAGTTGACCAACTCCTGCATGATGCCACATGGAATGTACAAGTGCTAATGTATAAGAAAATTTATTTTCAAGTAAAGATTCATGACTCCGAGAGAATTTAAAAAGTTGAAACGGTGTGTTTCTATAACACCAATTGGTCATTTGTGGACATGTGAGCACCTCAACGATTCGTTCATGAACTACACTCCTGAAAAAAGGAAAGAAAAAACATAATAGGTGCGGTAACGATAGGCAAATATATTTAAGAATTCAAAAGTTCTTTTCTCTCAGGTGCCAATTAATTCACTTTATATTCACTAAAGTGAAATGAAAACGGTTTTAACGAGATCACTTATTAAAATTTTATTTTCGAAGATATACATGCTGTTCGCAGGTAAATTTATCCTAGTATAATGGAATCTCAGAAATTATGAGCAAAATTTGACCACTTGATGGACTTTCGCGAACTAGTGGCGGAATTTAAACAATAGAAAGTTTTTTGTTTTGACGTGGAAAAAACAAGCGAACTGTGAGACAGTACATTTCAGATAAAAAATAATTGAGACAGTATATTTCAGATAAATAATTATTTTGGACTTTTTTGCCCATATACCTACTTAATGTTTTCGTATGTTTTTTTGTTCAATAAACCACTATGACAAAAAAATGTCAGTGTATGTTATTTAGTAATAGTGGTTTATTGAACAAAAAAACATACGAAAACATTAAGTATCAATTAATTGATCATTTTTAATTTATTATTATTTACTTGTTATAAGCGACATTCAGGGAAAGGCAAATTTGACAAAAAAATGTCAGTGTATGTTATTTAGTAAAATTTGCCTTTCCCGGAATGTCGCTTATAACAAGTAAATAATAATAAATTAAAAATGATCAATTAATTGATATTATCACTAAGTGAAGTGGTTAATTTTGAAAGAAAAATAAGTCCGTGTCTATGTTATTAAGAGTAAATTAAATTTGTTAGGATGCAGTCGAAAAAATTATTTTATAAAATCTTCACTAACTAATTTTCAAATGGGTTGTTATTGGACAATAGCTGATCTTAAATTGAGCAATTGGGTTTTTATATAAAAATTATTTTTTTTATTGTCCAATAACAACCCATTTGAAAATTAGTTTTTATAAATAGAAATATGTAATCTGGGATGTCGTTGTGGCTGAAAAAATTATTTGATGTGATGGATGGTTAATAAAAGAAAAAAAACTTTGCAGCCAATTTTATTAAATTTAATTGCTTACCGGGCTTTTCGGCCCTCACGTTAAGCCATATTTCCTCGACTTAAGAGCGCTCCAAGCTTTTGTGTGTCACTAATAATTTTCTCTCGCCAGCCGGCTCTGAAGATCGACTAGATTGACGTCCGAAACGTTAGAAATTAAATAATTGGCTACAAAGTCGCTTTTATTGACCCCATTATTCTATATAAATATGTATATGTACAAAGAATATTTACCTAGCCTGGAAAAGAGATGAGTAGGAAAGTAAATGAAGGAAGTTGTTAGAAATATGTAGTGTGTGGTTAGGAACGAAAGATCAAAATAGGAAACTATAGAATGGTCTACCTGTATGGAAGTGAGCTATTTGGGTATTAGAAGAAGCATGAAAGCAAAGTGAATCCAAAGCATGGATTAAATGCCTATTTCAAATAAATGGATATTCATAAATTACCAATAAGATTCAGGCAGTGCTGCCATAACAAGGCCGACTGAATTAATCCAGAGGTGTATCTCGTTGGCAGGAATGACAGTGTAACCTTTAGTCACGACGTCAAGAAGGCTGTTGCCTACCATCGTAGGAGTTACTGGTACAGCCATCAATTCCACACATGTCACGTAAAGAGCATGAGCCGCTGGGTTCGGGAACTCGTTGAATCTATAATTCATATTAATTAATATTAATATTTGTTAATGAAGGAAAAAAGAAAATACATTTTAAATAGTTAATGTATATTGATATGCTTAAATATTTAGCATTCTAATTGATTTCTAATTAGAAATTCAATATATAAAGATTACGGGATTCCCGCAGCGAGTCTAACTCAATTGAACCTTTGTTTGCAATAAAATAAAACTGACATTTATATATAAACGGAGTAGAGTAAGCTTTTAAAAGTGATAAACATGCTAAAAGTGCTCTCTATGATTTTATTTGTATTAGTGGGAAAAACTCGTCAATTTTGTTTGGAATTTGTACCAGAGGTTCATCTCGGTATTTTTAATTGAATATCGAAAAGAAAATCAGTTTGTCCTGAGAATCCGGGACATTTGCACCAAAATCTGGTATACCGCTTTATTGCATATATATCCTAGAAAAGTATAATCAGAGTTATTAATATCTCGTCAAATATCATTTAAATTATTAAATTATTTGCCAGAAATTATACAAGTTATATTTAGCATATTCCAAGGTCCTCCCTTACGAATTAGATACTCCTACAGGCCGGGCAGTGTGTGGTTTACACCTTCCCTTCTTGGCCCCTCCTGAGCTCTTTATTAATAA
The DNA here is from genome assembly GCA_010014785.2 of Anisolabis maritima. Classification (NCBI taxonomy): domain Eukaryota; kingdom Metazoa; phylum Arthropoda; class Insecta; order Dermaptera; family Anisolabididae; genus Anisolabis; species Anisolabis maritima. The sequence continues at coordinate 10,117 of JAAAKE020116307.1, read as the reverse complement.
AGAAAAATATTTAGAAATAAAATAATTGTATAAATATACAAATAAAAGGAGAAAGAGAAGAAAATAAGTAAATAAATATACATTATTACAATGTCACCGAAACCATGTAAGACTGAATCATTAAATGAACTTTTGTCGGAAATTGTTAATTTGAAAAAAGAAAGAGAAAAAGAAAAAAATCCCTGAAGAAATTATGCTCCTCAAGAATAATCTGTCTTAATATAGAGATTGATAAAATTAGAAAAAAAGGAAAGAGCACCTATTTAATTATAATTTATTTAATTTCATTATAAAATTATAAAGCTAAGTGAGGCTGAAAAAGAAAATAATATAGAAATGGGAAAAAACTTAAACACCTTTAGAAAATAAATTGAAATTAAAAAACTTCCAGCTTAAACAGGATTAAGAAATAAAGCCCTTGTTAGTTGAATGCAAAAATTTATTTATTAAAAAAGATTTTTAGGAATAAGAAGAAATTAAAAGGTACGAGAATTTTTATTGATGATCTCCCTAGAGAAAACGAAGAATGCTGGAAAAAATTAAATAAGGACGTAATGCATAATGAAATATAATTTTTTGTGATGGAAAATATTATAAGCTTATTTTAGCTAATATTAAGGAAGATTATTTGAATTAGGTTAATGAGAATATATTTTATGAAGATTAAAAAATTTTCAAGTGTAATGAGTGATTTAAATATTAATAGTGAAGTGAAAATTTTAAGTTTTAATATTTCTGGTTTAAGAGGTAACGTGAAAGGCCCATTTTTCTTTGATTATTTAGGGCGATTTCTTTTTTTTTAGAGTTTCATAACTCAAGATATTAACATATTTAGAAAATATTTTAAAGGCTTTGAAGATGTTTGGAAGGGTGCTCATAAGTTGGGACAAACTGGTAGATCTAGTGCTACCATTTTTTTTGACGGATTAAAAGGTCCTCTTCTTATTATGATTTTTGGGCCTATAGATTATAATCCATTAATAAAGGTTAAGATCGAGGGAAATATAAAGATGTTCTTAGTACCAGTTTATTTAAATAGCAATTGGGAAATTTTTTAGAAATTAACAAATTTGGTTATAAATAATTCATTTTCGAATTGTGTTTTAATGGAGGATACTAATATGAGAATTTGAGAGGAGCAAATTTAGAAAAAAATGAGTTGGTGGAAAAATTGACAAATAATGTGACATTGAAAATAAATTCTTTAGATAAAATCATAAACAGGCATTAGAAGCAAAAGATATCTAGAATGATGTGAAGATAATGGGGTAATAATACTAAATGAAAAGTGATCAGAATGGAGAATGGACATTTATAGGGTGATGGGAGAATAGGTTATTATCAAAACTAATATGGTTAAACGAGAAGAAAATAAATATAAAGATCCATTTATGATTGGATTATCGCTATTTGGAGAAGGAAAATTGTAACATCTGCTTGATGAAATGAAATTGTTGATAAGAAAAACCGCAGCAAGGAAAAATTATATGGATGATAATATCTAAAGATAAATGGTTTGATAATGACTGTATGAAATCGAGAAAGAAAGTTTTTAAAATTCGTATATACCATAAATGTAGCTAAACAAATAATTTGGATTTGAGATTATCTTTGAGAGAAGCTTCGTGGGAATATAGAAAAATCTGTAAGATGAAAAAAAGGGAGAATGGAGTGTTCCTTATGTAACTTAAAGGAAAAGGAGGATGTTTTCCATTTTGTAGCTGTTTGTCCTACTTTAAAAGAACCTGCACTCAATGAGATCTAGGGAAGATTTCTCTGACCTCAGCCGCCAGAATATTGTGGACTTCTATTAATGATGGCCTCGGGACCTTGGAGAAAGATCCCGTAACCAGGTCAATTTTAACTCCAAGTAAACTCAATGTTGCCTAATTTCCAGACTGAAAGATTCGACAATTCCATCCGTCACTTACATCCATAAAAATCTCGAATTCAGAAATTCTCTTTCTGTTCTGAGTGTGATGATTTCATCAGATCTTTCCTGGAATGAACATATTTCTGGGGTGGCCAAATCTACTGCTAGGAAGCTTGGTTTTCTCTTCAGATCCAAGCATTATTTCTCCCCTCACCAACTTCTAACCTATAAAAGGCTCAGATTCGTCCGTGTCTTGAGTATGAGTCTCACTTATGGAGAGGGGCTTCTAAGAAGACTTTCTCTTCCCTTGATGCGATTCAAAGGCGTGCTGTGAGACTGATCGGAGACGATTCTCTAACTGCCTCCTTGCAGCCACTCGACCACAGAAGAAGTGTCTCCGCCTTGACACTTTTTTACAGGTATTACTATGATCGTTGTTCTGTTGAATTAAAGTCCATCATTCTTCCCAAAGCGACATTTGTCCGCAATACAAAGGAATCATCGTCCCAACATCCCCATGTCGTTAAAGTCGCGTCAAGTAGAACTAGTCAATTCCAGTCGTCTTTTATCCCCATGACCTCCCGTGATTAGAATAACCTACCTACCTGCTACTATCTTCCCGAAAACCTATAATCTCAAAACTTTCAAAACCAACCTTAACAAGCAGCTTTTAAAATCACCACTCTCCCCTTCTGTTCTTCCTGGTTGCATGTGACTACTAGTCATTATAGTTCCATCAGACCTTATAGCTTCCAACATTAATTAATTATATAAAATAAATTTACAGAACACTTATTAGGCCTGAGGAAGTGTGTAGCAAGCATACGAATCTGTTTTTATTTTTCACATGGCTGCATCCGGGAATCCCATCCCTAACTTGATATAACTACTATAGATATCAAAAAAAGAACAACAGTCAAATAAAAATTTTTTACCTCCAATCAGTAGCTGGTGGGAAATGCGCTTTTCCTGATATTGTATCCACAATTCGACGAATGAGTCGAACATAATAATCTGGATCAGGTAACCAGCTTGCTTCATCTACTTGTTTCATATACACTTGATATGGTTCAGAAAGCGCCCAACCACCTGGTCGAATTTCTCTAAGGGATCCCAAAACAGCTGAGACAAGACGTCTTTTCAAAGGAGGCCGATCCCTAAAAAATAGTAATGACTTAAATAAGAGTTCTTAAGATAAGTTCTTAAGATAATCTATCTACACTAACTATGATCCATCTATCACTAGAACAAATGAAATTGAAATATATATATCATTTTGATTGGCGTGCGAATGGGAAATTTGATTGCTATTACTTATAGATACTGAATTTTAACTGAATGTTCATCAAATGTATAAAGTTAAGGCGAACTTGAACATCTCAATCCCTGCTTCCTAGATTAGTTAAGTTAAGTTTATCCAAAACCCAAATTAAATAATAGTCGAGTCCATAGCAGAATTTTGTTTTAAATATAATAATTTAGTGTGATTTACTTTCAGATATTGTTGTTTTAACACATTCTCTGTTCTTCTATTATGTTACATTTATTATTATATATTAATATTATACAATATATATATCGTTAATTCAAAAGGAACTTATATGATATGAAATCATATTTAGTTTAGTTATGGTTGAGATCTTTCAGAAATTGTTGCATATGTAATGTGCGTATTTAAAGAATAATTTACATATTAGTCAAATATAATACATGTATAATAAAATTACCTTAATTTCCGTTCATAATAATGAAGAGTATTATATAAATAAGTGACTGGACGATCGTGGAATTTATACAAGGATCCTAAATGCTCTAAAAGTGTTTCAAGAGATTTCGTTACTGGCGGTAATTCTAAATACCTATGAATAACAATATCAAAAACTGGAAGGAATCGAAGACAAACATTTCCAAAATAGACTGGAAGTGCATGACTGCCACCAGATTCAAGAATTCCTTCAGGTGCAAATTTTTCAGGGTATTTTCTATGGAATGCTAAATGTTTCTCATGCCAGTTGCTCTGTTTCCAATGTTCTGGTGAATTTTCTTTGACGAATTCTTGAACCCTGCTACGGAACTCTGACGCTTTCAGGAGTAATAATTGTATAATAAAGAAACATACTTGAGCCTCACTGCCTTCTTGAGTTCTTAGTGCTAAACAAAGCACTAAACGATCAATAGTGACAATATTGTATTTCCAAATCATATCATTTATTGCATCTACACATTTATTAACATGTTGTCCACCTCCGCTATTTGCAAATTCAAATACTAAATAATCACAAAATTTTCTTAAATGGGCCGAAAGAGCCCGGGCTCCGATCCTTTCTAGAATTTTATAAGCTACGGGCGAAATTCGATCTGTATCTAAAATCATTTTCCATAAAAGACAGAGAAAAAGTGGCGGGGTTCCTGAAACACTAAAATGTGTGATGAGATCATTTTCATTATTCATTGATGTCCAATTTCGGAATTCCTCCTCAACAGCTTTTTTAAGTTGTTGTTTATTTTCTTTAGCCACTGTGTTATGCATAAAAAATTCATTTAATACAGGGGGGAAACACTGAAGCGTATGATTTGCCCATGTGTGAGGAGTATTTTGCACGATAGTTGTGAGAAGATCTTTACACCAAGTCCCGGACAGGGCTTCGAATCCGGTTCCAGTGACGTGCATTGAGCGTGCAAGTGTCAAGACCAGAGCGCGATTAAGTTCTTCCGATTCTGCAGAAACCAGAGTTTTTGGTTCGGAGAGGAAACGAGAAAGTTGAGGTTGTACCTCGGCACTTCCCAATCCTAAAATAAAAATAAACAGTAAAGTAATTTTTTGAGAATAAGTTAAAAATGAGTGAACTTTTTAAAAAATAATTAGTCAATTTATTTATTTTATATCTGTGGTGACAATGTGGTTGTAGATTTCAAATGGTAGAATGATTCAACAATTTCTATATTTCTTTCTAAAATGATGCTTCGATATCTTTATTAGCGCGAGGGACAATATCTATATATATTTTTAAAAAGATACCCAAATGTATAAATATAATGTAATTGGAAAAAAAAATTGTTTCCTCATCACGTGAACATTATATATATTAGCTGAAAGCATTTAACTATAAATAATAATTTTAATTCAAATATCATGTATATAAATAATATAAACTTGACAACTATATATTTATACTAAAAGATATTTATATTATATTTAAAATATTTTATTGTTAATGTCATTTTCATTTTAAAAATAATATAATATCTTTCTAGCACTTAGTTGACTGATGATGATTCATCTTTTGGCTGCTCTCTATATCACTTATTATTATATCCTTGTCTATAAAAAATGAAATTGATAATGCAAGAGGAAAAATAATTCATGCTGACAAAATGCATAGTTGTTTATAAGGTTTTTATGCTTTTTTTTTTTTTTTTTTTTTTTTTTTTTCTTATGCTGTTGTCATGTCAGGTGTAATAGAAAAAAAAATGGGAAACGAGAACTAACCTGTAATCAGTCTTAAAGCTGTTGATTCAACACAGAGATGAAGTTGAGTTTGATTTGTTTGAGGCACAGCTGCTAGAGAATGCAGATGAGATAAAAGTTGTACTCTGAAAACAATATTTATTTATTAATAAAATTAATCTATATTGATTGCAATCAACTAGGCCTATATAATCTTGAATACAAAATTATTATTCCTTTTAAGGACAGCCCATATCTTATATTTATTGTTGATTAAAAAATACATAATTATTAAAGATAATTAATTTCATCTGTGAGGTTCTTACCTATAATGAGGTTGGATATGATGCATCCGATAAGAAAACATTTCCAGAAGTGTATATAATATCCCCCAGGCATGTGATTTGAAAACATTTGGCAATAATTGTGAGATAAATCCTTTAATTCCTAATGATTCAATTTCAGTATAAACAAGTAATCTTGAATAAGTTTCAACTAAAGCCGGCGCAAGGGCTAAATTAGATTTAGATTGCGCTAATTTTATTACATGAGTCACAATTGAATGTATTAAAGACATTTTGCTGTGTACAGTAAGTGAATCAAGAACTGACATAGAGAGTGGAGTGGTCGGTCCAGAAGCGAGTGCTGCATTATTTAAACCTGGAGCACCACCAGCACCGCTTCCCCCACTGACAGCCCCAGTAGGACCAGCTCCTCCTGGACCACCAACTGCTCCTGCTCCACCTCCTCCTGGTTTTTGAGGTCCTAGGATTGTATCTACCTGAAAGTTAAATATTCATTTTTATATGGAAATCTTATTATTTGATTTCTGTTTCTATATCAGAGCAAATAGTTTTGATATTTATATACCAGAGCGGACATGGGTCTTGTAAAAAAATCTTGATTAGTAGAATATGCATTGCAGAGAAGAGCAATTCTATAATCTTGCCCCATACATAAACCAGCATTAGGTAAAACCAAATGCTGTAGAAATTCGTGATGTACCTTCAATTAAAATAAAATTATTTAAAACAATGATGATGATGATTAAAAAAATAAAGTGATGCATATTATTAGAATCAAAATAATTTTCTTACTTTAAGTGTATGTGGAATGGGCCTGTGAATGTTGAGTTGTTCACTTTGAGCTTTTTTAAGTAGATGAATCCAAATACAAGTCATTGCCATCTGATGAGTACATGCTGGCTTATTGAAATCAGGCACAGGTAAAGGTTCTTTTTCCGGATATAATAAATCGTAGAGTTTAAGTACCGGAAGAAAATTATTAAGCTGAAATTAAGAATTGAGCTTAGCTTAAAAACATAAAATAACATATCTAATATCATGTCCGAAACCAAACAAACGCGAATTGCAGACAAAACTTGTTGTGGATCGTACGCTAGTTGTAGGCTAGGCCATCCAATTTTTAAAATCTTTTTTGATTCATTTTGCACTTTTTCTTTATGATAAATTTGGAGTAAATTTGATAAAGTCGGTCCTGTAGTTACTAATTCATGTTTTGCCCGAATTAATCAGATTATTAGTAGAAAGTTGGATGTTTGTTGCGTGTACACCAAGTTTGGTCTCATTTCATTTGCAGCTCTTCCGCGATGGAACCCCTTAAAATTATTTGATTAATAAAAGAGACCGATAGACATACCGGATTTCTTTGTATACTTCCAGAAATAAATTGAAGTAAAACCCACATGAGATGATCACGACCTTTACGAAGGTCTCGACTAGCCAACTAAAATTAAAAAAAAGATTTTAAAATAAAAATCAAAGAAATTAAAAAAAAATTAAATATACTTTTTTATGTAGATCCATAACAATACTTGAAAAGGATGCAAATTGGAAGAGTACAAAATAGATAAGTTGAGATGAAAGATGAAGCCAAAGCCAATGGCTGCTATTAGCATCGGCCTCAGCATCTCCTTCCGCTTCTGATCGTTCCATAGCTAAAATAACCAACTCTACTAATTGTTCTTCTAGAGCTTCACATCGTTGTTTGTGCTAAAAAAGAAGGAAAAGGTTTAAAGTTTAATAACACTTTTTTCTTAGTAACTAAAAAATGATTTACCTGTTTTTGAAGACCAAGCATTGAACAAACCATATCACGTGAATACGGCTGTTGAAGAACATAACGTAAAAGTTGCGTTTGAGGTTGAAGTAATTCATCATCGTATGGTAAATTTCCTTTTAATGAAAATTTTAATGTTGTTGGATCTAATTTCCATGGATTTATTAAATGATCTGCATAACCTTGAAAAAAAAATTATAACAATGTTTTTCATAAACATTTTGGAATTTCATAAAATTTACATTTTAAAAAAATCTTTAAGGAGAGAAATTTATTAGTTTAAATCAGAGGTCAAAAAGAATGAGCTGGGAAGTGAAAAGGCTGAGAAACCAAAAAAATTAACAAACATAGAGAAAACAGAAAAGACGTTAAAAAAATTTGGGTTAAAAATAGAGGAAATTGGGCTCGTAGGATTCGAGTAAAAAGACCAAATGTAAAAATAAAGTACGGACAATTTTTTCTATAAATTTATTTCCTTTTTTTTCCTAAATCACTCAATGAATTGATATGAGATTAAAACACTTGAGAATCTAATTAATGTTATTTTTATTTTTAAGAAATAATTTGTAAAAAAAAATACCTGAATGTTCAACTACAGGTAGCATTTTGGCATGCCCAATAATTGATACCATTTGGGCTGTAGGGCGAAAAGATTCAACAAAACTCAAAAGAAGGCCGGCTAAAGTCTAGATCAAAAAAAAATTGATAGATTTTAAATTTTATTACGTATTCAAAATGAAAAATAAAAAAAAAACTTACCCAATGAGGCCATGTTCGATTATCAGGATAAGCTTTTTGAATTTCGTTAATTATAAAATAACCAGGAAGTAAACAGGCATTTCGATCGAATATGTATTTTATCACCTGTTCTAGAGCATCCAGCTGAGGCATATTAGAGGTATTTAATTGAGCTGGAATAGTTTGGGATTTTTCTCTACATCCCTAAAATAGCATTTAAAAAAATAAATATTTTTGAGAATTATTTTTTTTAAATAAATAACAAATTAACAACAATTACCTTCATTATTTCTCTAACACCTTTATAATCGACTCCTCCAATAATTTTTCGAATTAAATAAAAACATTGAATCCAAAATTCACCCTTTTGATAGATTAGTTTATCACAGGATAAAATACATTCACAAACCAGCCTAGAAAAAATTTCTATATGTTAAAATAAGAAAATTATTGGCCCTAGGACTTTTTCATATTATTAAACGAGCAAGAACAAATAAATTACATTTATTTTCATACTGATAGGTTTCCATTTTTTAAGGCCAGTTGTTTCATGAATAGTTTGTTAAGAATACATGAAACAGCCGATCTTGAGTACCATATATCAATTTTATAACTATTTTAATAAATTTGATATTTGCTATAATAAAGATATAATAAAATTACCTTGCTGGTAATATTCTATTGGCAACGAGTTGTTCTAGAAGTAAAAAGAGCATTTCCAGTCTAGTATAATTAGTCATTCCAGCAGCTAGATTTAAAAATTGTCTAACACCAGCTTCTTGTTGTTCGGTGGTTATTCCATTAAAAATAGTAGTTAGTTCTTGAGAATATGTGTGATTCTTCTCTAAAATGTCTGAACGGTGTACTAGGAAACAACTGAAGGCTTCTTCTATGCCTTCGACTCTCTGAAAAAAAAAATTATATTAGTTGCGGTTTTTTGAATAGTTTCTCTGTCTCCTAGTGTTTTTGTTCTGGCAAATCTTAGCTCTAAATTATTGATAACCGATAAAAACAATTTTGGATTGAGGACATATAAATATATATATATATATATATATAAAGAATACAAAGACAAAGAAAATAAAGATATACGATAAGAAAAACAGGAAGGAGGATTTGTGTTTCATATCTATATGGACTTTGATAACGAAATACAAAAAATTATTAAAGTTAAATAATAATAATAATAATATTTAATTAATTAATATTGAAATCATTTTTTATATAAAATGTTCTGAATGTTATATATTTTTATAATTACCAATATTTTTCCCACAACTCCAGCAACTTGTTCTTCAGTCGTCATTTTTCTTCTGTCAAAGAATACTAATAATTTAAAAAATGATTATCGAATTTAATTTTAAATATTGAGAAAAACTATCAAATTATAAATATCATATTGATAAATTTCTGATTGACTATTTCTCCTTCATAACTAAATTATAAATATAAATAAAAAAAATAGATAAACCCAGGAAAAAATTTTTATAAATTGTATTCTTTGATTTTAATATAATGAAGTTAGCTAATCTATTTGTCCATTTAATGACAATGATGATAGAAAATGAATAGAAATGTTAACCAATTTTCATTAAATAAAAAAAAAAATAACTAATTATTTTTTCTTTTAGATATTATATATAAAAATAATTATTTGTAATTATATTTCCAGCTTGTCCTTTGCAGAACATTGATATATGCATTATTTATTATTAATAATAATGTTATTAAATAAAATTAAATGAATATGTAATGAATTTAACTTAATCCAATATATACAAAAATTATCCATTCAAACAATATATTTTTGATGAGAATAGGAATTAAGCTGTTAAAATCTACTCTGAAAATCCAATTCAAAAATTTAAAAAATTCCAAACTATAAATAATTATATTTTTTATATATTATATTATTTTTAGGATATATCAAAATATATATATTTAACAAATTTTAAATTTCGCTCCAAAATTACACATGT
>JAAAKE020116296.1:0-15980 GCA_010014785.2 Anisolabis maritima | reverse complement strand
AATATAGAAAACATGCTAACAATGCAGCAGTCAAACCTGAATCTGGACATTCATATGCAATTTTCTAAAAGGCGAGAGGCCAAGGACCTTAAAATTAAATGTTGTTTGTTTGTAATTATAACTTTTTTACTTTTTCTTACCATGTATAGTTTGCAATAAAATCGGCCAAAGGATACTAGTACTTTACTGATGATGACTTTTTTATATTTTCTCAAAATCATATAATTCTTATATCAATAATTTTTTAGTTTATCATTAAAATGTATTAACCCTTACCCGCTCCAGAATTGTTTCGGACACACTTTACTCTTATACGTTTTTTATTTTTTTCGATTTTTTCGAATTTCACTCGAATGATTTTTATTAAATTCGCTGTACGTATAATTAGGTAAGAAGATGTATTAATCTTTTTTCACCTCAAAATAATATGGAACCTTCAATTTGAGATTTTAAGAATTCAGTGGAAAAGATAAGAGAAATGGCTGCTGTAGAAACAAAATATATATTTTTTTAAATAGTTACCAATTTAATTTTTTTTTATTATTATAATATTTGATTTATTGGGGTAAATTTGGAACGGAAATTTATCGGAAAGAAAAACCTGGTGTGAAAACGCACATCACACAACTTTCTCTTACCTAAGATAAGGAAAGCTGAATGATATGCTGATGTAGGAGATTTTTTACGTCGATTTTTTTAAACTCAAGGGACCTCACAACGTATTGCCGTTCGACATCGAATTTTTCGCGATCGCAATAATTTCTCACTATATATTTTATATATATATAGGTAAGAAAAATTAAAAATATGTCGAAAGAAATATTACACAGCTTTCTGTTGCCTAAGAATCTTATGTGATTTACCACCAGATTTTTTTTTATATCATAAATTTTAATAAATTACTTGATCAATTAATTTTTTTTTTTTTTTGTTAATAATTTGTTTCAAAAAATGGTTCAAATGATTTCCTCTGAGACTGATTTCCTCTTTGAAAAAATACATAATTTTAAATTTGTATCAAATTAACAAAAAGAATTCTCCAGGGGCTCGATACATTTTCTTCATCATCTAAATGCAATTATGCACCTTTAATTGAATTTTATTTAATCAAATCTTTTCACAATAATTGAGGTGTAAACTTTTCATCATTCCTATTTAAATTACGGGAAGGATAATATCTATATTATTTGAGAAGAGAAGGTTCAACTTCGAGTTACTTAGATATTATAGAATAAAATGCTTTGAGATGCAAACGACGAGGGCACCTGTCTTAAATATAAAATTTCAACCTCTTACTTTTTTTTTGAGAAATTTTGATCCCACACACACAGACAGACCATTTTGTGAAACCTCAAAACGAAAAAATAGGTCTCACAAAATAGATTCTTTTTTGTTTAAAAATATCTTATTAGTTCTTCATGGTGAACAACTCAATCTTGCACTAATTAATGGTACATAATTATATTTTAGAGAAAATCCTATTTTACTAGTTATTTGACTTTGTCTCTAAAATTTATTCACTTTTTAAGCCTAAACTAGTCGAGTATTTTTTAGAGATTCTTTCTTTTAAAAGTAGTTAATTGAGAATAGAAGTGCGCAGACTTTTCAAATTAAAAGCCCCACTTTTCAGAGGGAGGAATTAATTAATCAAACCTATAAAAAAAATCTCTTACAAAACAAGTCTCCGTAAACTTCCTGGCATTTCACAGGGAATAGACTTTTATTAAATCTATTAATTTAGACATTTACCAGTACATAAAGATACATTTATTCATTAAATAATGTTATATTCTGGGATAATTAAATTTTTATTTTTTATAATAGGAGAAAAAATACAAAACAGAAGCATATACACAGGCGAGACCGGCCCCTTAAAGAAAGTTGCAAATAAAATGTGACCAAACAAAAAAAACATGTGTGAAAATATAATTGCAAAATAGAGAAAAAGATTTTCGAATAATAAAAATAAAATAGAAAAGTTTAAACAAAAAAATCTCAATTTCAAAAAAGAAAAAATATTACCTGTGTAATTCTTTCTAAAATAAATCTTGCCTGCTCTACTGTTATATAAACTTTTGTTTTGTTATAGAAATTTCTAAAATACAGACTAGTTCATGTAAAGAAAGAATTATTTTTAAAAAGCCCTCTCCGATTTTATAATAGCTTCTCCGAATGTGTTTTTGAAGCGTGGCGTGGCAGACGATTTGTTTTTCCAAGGAGCGATTATAAGTTCTGAAAAAAAAAGAATAAATTAATTTTTTATAATAACATTTTGATGATAAAATAGTTTCGCATGATATATTGTTTTAGAATACATTATATAAACATTAAGTTTCTATTAAATAAATATGTTTTTCATTTTATAAAGGCCTAGGAAAATATTATTGTAATTAATTAATAAATAGTATTAAGAACCATGAAGTAATTCCATTTTTTTATATACAGGAATTTTATTGGATTCGAAATTATTTTCCCGAAAAGGTTGAAAGACGACATTATTCTTTTGCTCTTTTAAATAAAATATGTTCTTATGTTAAAAGCAATTTTCTAATCTAATAAAAAATATTGGATCAAGTCTTCCTTTGTCTGAAAACTGCGGGGTCGGCATAGTTCATTCTAACGAAGAACTAAATAATTATTTCTGATGAAAATTCATTTTAAATATATTTATAATTAATTCATATTTATACTCAAAGTATCGAGGTAGGAAGAGAAAGTTTTACGGCGTACTTCAAGTCACATTTATTCCCATTTATTTTCCTTAAAATATTTCAATTTTGTAATAAGATAAGGAAGAGAATTCTCTATTGGATGAATAGACTTTCCTTCCTTCATCTTCAAAGTGTAATTATACATCTTTCAATGATTTTTATATAATCGAGTTTTTCAAAAAAAGAAAAAAATTATCATCCTTTTGAAATTTAAAATCGCTTTAAGCAACTGCAAATTCCAACAAAGAAATAACGAATGGAGACTCCTTTTGTTAAATTAAATTTCCCTTAATGTAATAGACACTATCTAAACCGCCATAATTTGCATATAATTTAAACGAAGGACGATTTTAAATTATTCGGAATTAGTTAATTAATTTAAATAAATGAATGATAAAATTTTGAAGAAAATCTCTAACATCTTTTTTTAATTGAAGAAGAGAGAAAAGAAAAAAATTGTATTTGCGTTTTTCTAACTTTGTCCTTTTGCCGATTAATCGATTATTTCGCGGATCGATTAAGCAAAAAACTTTTATGTTACGAGAATTTATAAATCGTATATCTCTATTAATATTTGATATTTTTCTACTAAAATTTAATTTCACACTTTTTATTATCTAATGTTAGTTGGTTGGTCAGCTGCTGGTTTATTTAACTAAAGTTAAAGAGAATAAAATTAATTAGAGAACTGTTGATTCATATAAATATAATAAATTGTAAATTGATTAATTTAAAATAAATAATTATTAAAAATGGAAGAAAAAAAATTTTAACCCGTCAAGAGAAGAGAATGGTGACATTTGCAAAGCCAAGAGGCCATAAGAAAAGATTTGTTCCTGTTTTGGAACTGAGCCCCGGAGGCAAAAGAGACATGGTCCGATGTGATATAGGGCATGTCCCATAATTCAAGATGGAGCCCACAGAATTAACAGAATTGAATTGCTTCAATGAAATATATCTCAAGAGGAATGGGAGTTGGGGTAGGAATCTCGGAAAGCTAAACAAATGGAAAAATGGGATTTGAAAATGCAATGGATTTCGTCAACACAATACAATTAAAACATCTCATGAGAATTAAATCGTTCATTAAAAATGTTATGAAAAATTTAAATTTACAAATAATATTATTCTACTAGTATTTAATTAAGAGCTGTCAAAGCTGAGATTATTATTTTTATTATTAAAAGAATCATTTTTGTCAAGTAAAAACCTAAAGTTTTTCTTTAATGGTATTTTTTAGTCAAGATTTTCAGGAATTTTTCCATAATTTTCGACAATATGGAAATTAAGGCTATTGGGCGATAATTACTAGGCAGAGGAAAGTTGCCTTTTTTGGGAATAGGCTGTATCTTTCCTAGTTTCTATGATTCAGTAAAAACTAGCATGATGAATGAGAGTTGAAACAGCCTAGATAAGATTGAGCTCAGAACATTTTTCTATGACGTTCGGAATACCATCAGATTTATCTATCGCCAATTTCTTAATTATCTGTTGGACCCCACACAAAATAAAAATTGACTTTTAGTTCTCTCTTCCTTTTTTTCTTACTAGTCTTAATTTTTACTCTTGCACTCCTCATTCGCCCTATCGGCATCATTTCCCTTATGATTTTTTCATTTGCGATAACATATTTATCAAAAATACTAATTTTATTACTTTATAAAAAAATTTATATTATGTTTATTAATATTCCATGAATTTTGACAATTTAATCTTTTCTCTAACATTTTTTGTTTTTTTTTTTGTTTATGAAAAAAGAAAATTCAAGTCAAAATTTTAATTTAATTTTTTTTTTACTTAATCTACCAACAGCTGCTCTGGCAAAGACAGAAGACGATTTTGGACATTTCAATTCCTCTTTAAAATGTTATTAAACGCATAAATTTTTCTTCTAGACATAAAATTAATCCACGATTTCTTTCCAAGCTAAAGAAGAATTAGAAACAAATGCCATAAATCTTTCTATTTGACATATTATCAATATTATTAAGCAATTTTTCACAAATTTTAATCAGCATTTTTTTTATCACTTGAAAAATATTTTATAAAAATTATTTATTTATTAAATATAATTTTCTCTCCCCTTTTTGATCAAATATTCTATAAAAACTTTTTTTTCTTTTTTTGAAAAATATCCTATAGAGAATATGTCAAAAACAAATCCTTTTGTAATTTTTCTTAAATAACAAATGGCTATAATTAATATTGAACGGCTTTAAAAAAAAAATCTTATATTTTCAATTAAATGCTATGAAAATTAATGCAATTATATTAATTAAAATGGAATCATCAAATAATGCATATTTTAAAAGCCAATGCCCATTCTTTGATTTATGAGTGAGGGGAAAAGCATTCTGATAAAGGATAAAGAGAATTGAAGGAAATGTGATGAAATTAAAAAAAAGTTTTTTCCCTAGTTTTGAATTAAAAACCATTTGACTGTTTTTCTTGGTATTTTATAGTTTTTTCACGAAGAAGCTTAATCAATCGACCTAATTTACTAATTAATCACGATTCAACTTTACCCCTTCATCTGCAAAATGAATGTTTGCTCATAGTTTGTGTGTGTGTATGTGTGTGTGTATTAAAGAGGCTATGGAGATATATCTTAATATCATTTCGTGATCTTTAATTCAATTCCTTTTGTATCAATTGTTGGAGATTAGAGGCGGTGTGACTCTCATGCTTTTCACGTTTCAAGACAATACATTTCACTTCCTCGGTCAGAATCTATTCAATATAAGTTTTGAAGATACACAGCGAGGCATGAACGTACCTCAGTAAAACTTATAGTAAATGAAATCAGAATTATCTCCTTAAACATTCATATTAGAATAATTATCAAAATTATTTCAAAGAAATTCATTCTTTTTTTCTTTTTACTATATCATAACATAAAAAAGTCTAAAGTGAATCAAAGTAAGCAGGTGAACTGAGTTCGCCATCTTGATAAAAAAAGGTCTCACCAAAAACTCAATTAAACATAGCAAAAGTGTTATTCTCTTTCTAAATTACTCTATTTTAGTCAAAACCTCTTTTTTTTATTCAGAAATTCACGTCATACGACCTGGTGCCTGATAAAATATGAAAGAATGGTTGCCAGAAAAGAAAGAATCCAGTTTTAGCTCCATTGAGTAACTCAAGAACTCCATCCATATATTCATCCTTTAATTGTAAATTGTTTATGATCATTTAATATAAAAGAGCAAAGAAAAACTGAAAAATTTAGAAGATTTAATGGATAAATTTATGAGAAAATCTGAAAATAACCAGAAAAAGGTTCAAATTTTTCACATGACCGTCAATTTATAGACTAGGGTTCTTAAATATAGCATCTAGGGTTCAAATAAGAAGGGCAAGCAAAATTTCTATTCGATCCTTTTTTTTGTAAATTAATTTTTTTTTGCTGTTGTAATTTTTATCTTCCTTTTTTTACGGGGGCCATCATACCTTGATGTGGAATAAGATTAATCGGATGGTTGGTTTCTACACTATTACCTCTTGCTTGCTCATTCCGCTAAAAGGAAGAATCAAATAGGTTAAGAATTGACATGCGGGAATTCCATATTCGGCATTCTAATGCTTCCTTTATATCACAGATATTAAATAAAATATTCCATTGGATGCTTTTTGAATTTTTCAAATATATTAGTATTCTTTGGCCTCTCTTAGATGATTATTACTCCTCAAAGCAAGAAAAAATAAATAAATAAATAGACGTATTTAATATCTCGGAGTTATTAAGAATTCTGTTTTATCAGAAATAAATCGGCATTAGTGTTGGTTCAAAACGCCAGATAAAGTCGGCTCACAGAAAGTTGCCTTAAGCTATTAACACAATTAGAAAAGATCGAACGAACAAAATTAATTAATCATTTCATTTGGACACTTAATTAGATTTGTATGAAAATGTTTATTTTATGTATCATCATATATTCAATTATATTTTAAATTGGTGGTTCTTTTTAAACAAAAGGGGTAAAAAAATAAGAGAAAAAAAGAAGAAGGAAATAAACTCCGTGA
This sequence comes from Anisolabis maritima, assembly GCA_010014785.2. Classification (NCBI taxonomy): domain Eukaryota; kingdom Metazoa; phylum Arthropoda; class Insecta; order Dermaptera; family Anisolabididae; genus Anisolabis; species Anisolabis maritima. The sequence continues at coordinate 9,246 of JAAAKE020116296.1, read as the reverse complement.
TACGAAGCTGGGAGTTCAGAGTGCAAGGCTATAATTTTTTTCTTTGTTTTAGAAGAAGCACCAACTTGAAAATTTGCATAATTACAATTGGATATATATATATACACATATAATATATAAAATCTGGGGAAGTGTTAGGTCTTTAACCGAGAACAAATAGCGTTGAAAAAGTGAAACCAGAATAAAAGCGAAAGGAAGACATGACTTGTGATTTGAGAAAAAGAAATATGCTTCTAAGAAAGTGTAGGTCATATGCAAAGATTAATTTAAATTACGTATTATGGTTATTTTATAAATCAAACTTACCTGACTCTTTAATTGTAGTTAAACAGATCCTTTATGTTGAATTAAAAGAATACATAAATTTCCTCAAATATTTATTTAATGGAATCAGGAGGTGTTTGAGATCCCGCCCAGCCCAATGATTATTATATTTACAATTCACAATTGATGTTTTGCCCTGGGGTTCTTTTTAACACGGTCTATGGAAAAATATTGCTATCGAATACAATTCTATAATTAAAATTTTTTTACTATTGTTTGAGCAAATTTAGAAAAAATGGAGTGAAAAATTTTAACTAGATTGTTTTGTAATAAGAATTAATGTTTTCTACGATTACAATAATTAATTAATTATGATCACTGTTAAATTTTTAAACTTATGTTGGGATGGGTGTAGTTGGTATGACGTCATTACTGGCTTCTTCTCACTTAGTTAATAGTTTACGCGTTCTTATCATGTTTCATATTAACTTCGATTTATGATTTAAGAAATAATTTTTTTATTCTTATTTGTATATGTTTCATTATTTATATATTTTTGTGGGAAAAAAGTAAAATACCCGTACGACTGATTTGTTCATCATCTAAGCGCTGTGAAAGAGATAATTTTATTTATTATTATCTACATATAAATTGGTTTTCTCTTTTTTTTAATGGAAAAATGCATTACCAATCTAAATAATAAAAAATACTTTCTGTCTAGACATTAAATCTCAATTTGTTTTCGCTAATGCAAAAGTTATGATGAGAAACAACAATCTCAGGATTTTATTTATCGTTTTGAACAATATACTAGGAAATAATTTTTGGTTAGGAGAGAAATATATGGAACTTAAGGAAGGTAAAGAGGCCTTATTAAAAATGACATTAATAATTTAGAATATGTACAGACACAAATTAGTAAATGAGTAAAAGATTTTCACTTCTCTTCAGGTCTGACGATTTAGGAGTCGACTTTAAATTTTATCTAAGAATTTTTTTAGAATATTTTCCAAGTTTTAAAATTTATTCTTTAATAAATGGATCAAAATAATGAATTATATTTGAAATTTTCATATCATCAAAACTTCAATAAATTCAAATTGAGAAATCCGATCGCATTTAAAATCCATAAATGTTGAGTTTGCATTTCAATAAATTCAATAGGGCAATCAATTATTTATGGAATTATCGTGAAGGAAATTCTTCATTCTCTTGATATACAATTCTGATGAAAATCTTTTGTCTTCTAGAATGTGTTTGTATTTTAAATTTTTAGCTTGATAAATATATTCCAAAAATTAATTCTTAATAATCAAGCTCTTCTTGGTTTTTTGTTTTTAATTTTACAGCTTTTTGGTTGAAATTTAGTAAGAATTATTTTATTAGGGTAAGATGAGCCTACCCTTAAAAAATAATCAGAAATTTTATTTTTTTCATATTTTAATTTTTAATTATTTAGTAGGTTAGGTAACTTTGATTTTCACAATTATTGTTGCAAGACATTTTTGGCATTAATTGGAGGTAGAGATCTCGCTTCATGTGCGAACGGTCAGAGGTTCGCTTCCCGTCCTAAGCGGCAAAAATTTATATTATATTGGCTAACAATATAAATAAATAAAGATAGAGTCTAAATGGCCGAAAAAAACTTAAAATAAAAAATTATTAAAATAAATCATAATTAATGTCAAAATTATTTTATTTGAAATAATGATTTGTTTAATTTTATTTGTAAAGGAGTTAATTTAATAAAGTTAAATATAATTTTAGATATCATCATATTTTTTGGTCGAAAAAATTAAACTCTTCAATTAACTTAGAGCCAAGATAAAAAGAATCGCTGCTGAAATGAAAAATTGTTATCTCAACTTGAAAATTTTCGGAAACTTTCGATTATAATTTATAAAATGGCCTTTTTTAAAATGACATGAATTACGACACTTGTGATTTTTATTGTTGTAGGTGTCGTGGGTTCGTCACAAAGGCGGAGTTCCTCATTTGCTCACCTTCGGTCTCAACACCTACTCATCGGATCAAAGATACGCTCTTTCTTTCCAACAGCCTAATGACTGGGGGCTGGAAATACAGTTTGCAAATGAAAGGGACCAGGGATATTACGAGTGCCAGGTGTCCTCACACCCGCCCCTGGTGCACTATGTACTCCTCACCGTGGTTGGTAAGTTCATCCTAAATTTATTATCAATCACACACGCCCTTTTCGCTAATTCCGGGCTCTCTAATGTCACTCGATCATTTTCCAAATTAGCACTTGGTATTAAATCGGCAGTTTCCCATAATCAGAGTTTAAATAATCATTTGCCAATTAACTAATAGAAAGCTGGGGCTCTATGATCGCAATTTTTTATAAATGAAAGTTTGATAAAAAAAAATGAGGTGACGAATCCGCAAAAAAAAAAAAAAAAAACAAGGCTCTCAAAACTGCTTTCTTTTCAATTTTATTTTTGATAATAATATTTCTGTAAATAATAAAAATCAATCAAAATAGTATTCCTTTATTATGATTATTTTTAGGATAGAAAAAATGAGCATTTGATCAATCGAATTAAATTTTTTCGAATTCGACTAGACTCTGTTTTTAAAAAATAATTTATTTAGTTTTAAACATTTTATTTGCATCAGATAGCAGAGCTCTGCTTTAGATATGACCGAGATCCTGGGTTGATTCTTCAGCAGCTTGACCAGATTAAATTATACTTTTTATTTATTCCTCTCGTTTATTTTTAACATATCATTTAAATTTCATTTCAATTTAAATAATTGGTTACGTACGGGAATATTCTCTTTTTATTATTACATATTTTATAAGAAGATTAAAAGTGTACAAAGCTTTTTATTTCTCGAAAAAAATATTCCAAGAACAATGAAGGATTATCTTGAAGTGAAAATAAAAAATTTAAGAAATTTGCGGCATAGTAAAAAAGCCTCCCAAGAATTCTAGATGTGTATAAAGGAATTGTGAATTAGGACTTTTGCCAAATGAAGGCAGAAAAGACATAAGAATTAAAAACATGATAGCAGAACTTTTTTTTTCAAATGATGAAGAATTTTATCAGCTGATATGCCACAATCACTAAGAAATAATATTCTTAAGAATATAAGAATATATACTTTAAAATTTTTTGTATACATATTTAGATTCTTACAAAAAATTTAAATATACTAGTTATTAAATGTATTTAAGAGAAATCCAATATATGACTTATAGTAGATACGAAAGTTTAATTTTAAAGTATAATCTGTTTTATAAAAATTTTTTGTATAAAAAATTAAATCTGTCGAGCAAGTAAACAGACGTTCCTGCAAACAATCAACCCAATTTGTTTTATTATGTATTATGATGACGGATGATGAGAGCAAAGACATTCTATTAAAAAATTCTAAGTTGAGAGACAATCGACCCACCAGGAGTTCAAATCTGTAAAAGTAAAAGATCCTAAAGGGAAATAGGAGATAGTTTTCATTCAATTAAGATAAATAGTATTTTTTAAATTTTTACTTGGCTTTTACTAAGTTTATAAAAAAAAGTTGTTATTATCCTCTGAGATTAGAGGCAGATTGGACTAAAATAAAAATAAAATATAAATATATAAAATTAATAAAATAAAATAAAAATGGAATCTAATCCTTATGAATGTAATTAACTTTTCTCAAATTTAATTTCTCGGGGTCAGAGATGGAGTGGCGGACTAAAACAATACTGAACAATAGGGGTTTGTTTTGAAAATAGTGGCAGTCTTCAAAACAATGCCTCTAGGCCAATACATGGTTTAAGATACTTCTCTGAGCCGAGGTGTTTTGCCATAACGCAGTATATCCGCCGCGAAAGTGGATGGTCCTTGGTTCAAGCCCAGGAGGCATCTAATATGCCCCGTTAAAATAATCATTTCCTAATCGATATATTAGCTTATAGCCTTGGGCCTGTTTTGGAAACCACCAACTTTTTCAAAACAAATCCCTATTATTCAGTATATGTACAAATGTATTTACACTTGTTTATATGAATTAATGTACCCTCAATCAATGAGTGATTTCCTTTCAATAGGAGGAATTTTCCATCGCTCCATCCTTCTAGCTTAATTAGAGGCTTAAGTTTAAATTTGGGGATCGATTGATTAAGTCTTTCTGCAACTGAGCGTCCACCCACACATTTATTCTCACGAACACAATTCAATCGGCCTATAGACATCGCTGAAATGCCTATCTCTTAAATTAATAATAACAATCTCGAAAAAAGGTTAATATTTCAAAATATCACCTTTAAAGACATTTTGCTTCCAGTAAAAAAAAATATTAATGATTGGTCATTTATTGTTTAGAGTCCGTCAGAAACTTTGAGATTTAATTCTAAAGTCATCCGTCATGTAATAATACACAGGAATCAAAAAAAGTTTTTGAAATTATTTTTTATTAAAAACTAAAATTAAACTTTATCAACCAGTGTACCAATTTGGATACATTAGGCAGACCATACTTCAGACCATCTCCTGCCCCTAATAAAAATATCTTAGAAAAATTTCTATCAATTCAAAAATATTTTAAAATACAAATACGTTATATCTTCAATTCTGAGTTTGAAATTTTTTAATGTCTAAGCTACCCCCTTTCATCATGTAGAGCATAAATTAGTTGGTTTGGCCGCTGAGAGGTAGGCAACCTGAACGCACCAATTGAATTTTCGATTAATTCCTTCAGAGCTTCTCTAGGCGGACCACACATTGGGTACCTCTCAGCGACCAAACCAACTCATTTATGCTCTCCATGGATTTGTATAGATGTCTGCTTGGTGCCATTCTTTCCCAAATTTATCCCTGTTTAGTGGGATTTTTGATTCATTAAAAATAACATACGGTATAAAATTAAAATGAAACTGTAAAGCGCCTCGGATTAAGATTTGAATAAAAAATAAATTTAAATAAGACTGAGAAAAAATGTGTATAAACGTTTATCTATTTAGAAAAATTTGTCATGTGTTTCTAGTTCAACCTATTTATGTATTAATTAGCAGTTTAATATTAATTTTAACTTTTATATTAAGTAAAATATTTTTAAAATATAATTCTCAAAACTTTGCGAAGACAGAGAAATGATGGTGTATCTTTTAAATTTTTCATTAAGAATTTTAATAAAGTTTAGCAAACATATTCCGCGTAAATTTCCCATCTTTGTTACCATTTAAAGTGGAGATAAAATGATAAAGAAAACAAAAACACATGGCTGTCACTTTTATTTAGATTTCTCTCCGCTTTTACTTATGTTCACCAATTTTCGTGGCATCTAGATTAATTTTTGTTCCACCTGAAGGGCAGAGGCGAATTTCGGCCAGGTTGATTTATTAGATTGTTTTAGGCTAATGGCCTTTTCTTTTTTTTCCTCAGGTCATTTGCTAACCCTTAAGCTCGTGTCTAAGTAAGCTCATTGTATCCTCCATTGACTTTGTATTCACCTAATTTTGTCTAAGTTAATACCGACTGTTGTATGCTTTGAATTCGATGTTTTTTACGACCCGGTGAGAGATGTTATCAACTGGCTTTTGATAAATATTAATTTTGTTGATCATTGTTTATCTTGCTCATTTTGTTTGTAGCATGGTAGAGTGAGGCCATTAGATAATAAAGCTACTCTGGGAGGCTTTTTCAATATTGAGCTTATCTCTGTCACAGATCCTTACAGTGCTTGTCTAGAGAGTGCGAATGTGACCAGCAAGTTGAGCCGCATCCTGACAATCCTGGTGCAAATGGATCCTGCTTGTGTTCTCGTCTGGAATATACAGGGCAGCCGCCCATTTTCCAAACGAAAAGAGAATCACACTCGGTTTAATCGGACGAGTCCATCAAAACTGACCATTCGGAGAAAAATTGTTAAGCCGAAAAAATTGGGGAAAAATTAAATATTAAATATAAAAGGGTACGGGCATTAGCGTGACTCTGCGAAATATTTTTATTTTTGTAATACAGTGATTTTTTTCTAGCAAATATATTCAAAAAATCTGCAAACTCCAAACTTTTTCTTATTGACCCCCCTGGTTTCTATTTTTGATCGACCCTTCTGGCTGCATGCTTGAAATTAATATTTACAAAAATCCGGTTTACACGGTTAACTAATTCTAATGAAAAACCGTGCTAAACAAAATCGTGATATTTGAATAAATGTCATATGAAGTGCAATTGCAATTGGACCGTGCTAAATCAAATTAACTCGTGGTAAAAAAGAAAGAATTGTATTTATTTATCGTGTAAACTCGAAAACCGGGATAATCGGAACCGTTAACCGGGTATATCAAAAACTAAAATGGGGAGAAAAATATGTAATTAATCACACGAAATTTTAAAGAGATTTTAGGGGGTATTGCAATTTTAAATGTAAACATTTTTTACTCTATTTCTCTTTCTTAGAAAAAAAAGGAAGAATTTTTCTTAGAATTTTGTTTTCTCTACTTGAAAGAGTAATTAATTTATTTATTAAATAAAATTATACATAATTATAGGCTTAAAGAGGCAAATAGCCTCAGAGCTAAATAAATTTCTTTCTTCTTTCTTTCCTCTTATTAATTTTTAAGCATATTTTTTGGACTTAATTATCTTTCTTATAAATGGCGGATCAATTTTCAAAAGTTGGGACAGCCTGAGGCGGAAAGCCACTAACTGCCCAATTAAAAAATTTAATTTTAAACTTTCATTCGTAATTCAATTAGTTTGAAAACAAAGTGACCAGACCTGGTTTTGTAAATTCTACACCCGGGTAAATATTTTTATTACGTTGACATGTGTTGCTTATGCCAACAAAATCAAAGAGTCAATAAACATAGACTCTCAAAAAATAAAAATAGAGTGAACCACATCTTCCCCTCCCCCCCCCCCTCCCCCTCAACTCTCTAACAACTAACCAAGTGTTTTATTTTTATTTCTATATAAATGGAAATAAAAAAAAACCTTAATTCGGTATCGAATTAGATTCACAAGATAATCAAATTTTTTATGCAAAGAATATCAATAAAAAGAAATGCTTTTTAAGTGATAGGATTTAATGATAAATAAGGTTCATTATCTTTATAAATTCCCTCGCTTTTATTTTATTGTTTTTTTTTTTTTGTCTTTTTGTTTCAATTTTTTTCAGATATAACTTTAAAATATTATTATATTCCCCCTAAGGGTTAATATTAGAAATTCGCATAAAGTAATTTCCTTCATGTCATCTTCTTTAAATTTTATATCAAAATGTTATTTGTTACGACTAGGTTGTAAATAAATTTTCATATATAAATTCTCATCGTTGTTAATAAGAAAAAAAGAAGATATATTATCAATAAAAAACAATCATCAATGTATAATTTAGAAAAAATATATAATCGTTGTGTTGACAGCAGTGCGAAAAAAATACCAACATAAATTTAGGATCCCAGTCAACTATTTCACAATTTATATAAAAAAATTTCCATCTCCCAACCTGAAAAATATTCAAGTAAATAGCATTATTATTTTTTTATTCTTTTAAAATAATATATTTAATACATGTTTGGACAAGCAAAAATATATAATTTCAAAAGATAGAGAATCCTTGAATAATTTAACATTTTAATTAAATGAAATTCATCAAAAGAATAAATTTAATTAAATTAACAATTTAATGAAATAAATTCTCCATATAGGGAAATCATTGTCTTATTATGTGATTTTAATTTCGTAATTTTTTTTATTTGGTCAAATTTTTTAGTTCCATAAAGATCGAAGTGTTAATGTCATTAAAAAAGTGTTATTTGTCACTTTATTTTGAGAATTAAATAAAGAAAAACCTTCTAGGAAGGTAATATAAAGTGGTTAAAGCAATTAGTTTGCATCAAAGATGAAAGGCACATATTATATATATATATTTTCATTTATTTTAAAAAGATATACATTTAATTAAACTCCAAAAAAAATCTTATTTTTTACATCATAAATACGTATAAAATAAAATTATTTTTTTAACGTTGTGATTGTTAAATAATTTATTGCCCTAATTTCAACTATTTCTTTATTTAGATTAACGATAATTTATTTCTATTTTGAAATTTAGGCAAATTATTTTTTTTTAATGTCAATTTAAAATTTCAATATAAAAAAGTTTTTGCAGCAATAAATAACGTCTATTTTTAAAATAATGGAAATTAAATTTTTTCTTTTATTCTTTAATATTTAATAAACCTGATATCTTTATTTAGAAGGGAAATTTAACGCTTTTGACATATTGCATGCTTGTTTAGTTTTTCTGAAGTTTCGAATACATTCGCAATAATACCCAATATTTAGAATGATATGTAGTGCTTCAACAGTATATTTTTTTGGAATATGAAATTTGTTAAACATTATTCCCAAAAAGAACAAATTATATAATATTTGTATTCCTTTTAACTCTACATGTTTTGCCCAGTTTGACCTCATCAGGCGATGACGAGTAAGCGTCAGCTAAAGAGCTTTCCTTCTTAAAATGAGTTCAAATAAGAAGAAAAATGAGGCGTAACCAGGAATTTAAGATTTATTTTTTAAAAATGTTGAAAGGGATATCACTTTAATTAAAAAAAAGACGTATAAGGCTATATAAGACAAAAAATACCCATATTCCAAATAGGCCTGTTATACCGCTCTCATTTGATTGAAGAAGGCCGTAAATAAATTAATAATAGTTAGGACTTGCAGTCAATGAAAGAATATTTTGGGTAATTCTCCGTTTGAATGTAAATATTTCGATGTGAATGGGTTGACATCATCTTCAGTACAATAAAGGTTCATTTGCATTAATTCCATCCACTATATAAAATAAGTAAGCTAGCTGGATCAACATAATATTATTATATTATAATATTGTATTAATAAAATTTACGTTGATCGAGCTAGCTTACTTATTTTATATAGTGGATGGAATTAATGCAAACGAACCTTTATTGTACTGAAGATGATGTCAACCCATTCACATCGAAATATTTACATT
>JAAAKE020116285.1:0-15982 GCA_010014785.2 Anisolabis maritima | reverse complement strand
AATAAGGTAATGGTTGCTCCACACATCTGTATTTCATGAGATGAATTGAATTTGATGGGCACAAAGTTCAATTTTCTATGAATGAGAAGAAGTGCTCCACCTTTTCCTTGCTCTATCTTCTCTTATTATGTTGTAGTTGTTGATTTTAAATGAGCTATTTGGTATTTCTCTCTTTCAATACATTAATAAAATTTATAAAAAAATTTTATCTTTTTGTGAGCAGAGCATTTTAGGTTTAGTCTCCGGTCCCAAACTCTAAAATACATTTTTACAAACAATTCCTAATTTTTCAAGCGCCTCTATAATGGAAAACTACTAGACTAAATGGTAAACATTTGTCTGAACAAATATTTTTCTCTTTAAGAGGAGAGAGCTCGAAAAAAAAGTGTGGCCTTCTTATTTTTGGTTCCTCAAGGAAAGGGGCGTTTTTTTTTATTAAACAATCTCTTGGGTGGTTGCATACAAATTCTCAAAATTTGCATTTGTAACCATTTATAAACTTGAGTGCCTCTTAGAAGTAAAAGATTCACCGTTTGCACCATCCTAGTGAAATTAACTCTCATGCATGTTTAAAACAAACAAAAACTATACGATTAATTATAAAATTATTTGGTTATTTATTAATACTATCAAAAGATTACAAATAATTTTCTTATTTTCTAGGACTTCTTCAAGGTTCCGGAGGCTACTTCAATGACACTTTTGGTAAGTTTCTATAATTTTCATTTCCTCAATGTCGACAAACAATTCAGACATAAATAAGATATAATATTAATTATAAGGTAGTCAAAAAATTGATTTTTGTTCATCGTCGACATTTCGAGCGCTCACCGGTCCCTTCTTCAAGACTCGATCAAATTAACATAAATAATGTAATTATATTATTCATCAATTCTATCTTATTTTAATATTAATTGAATATGAATTCGTTTACTTCCCTTCATTGGGGAATAATAAAAAATAAATAAATATATATTTCCTTTTCCTATATTTTTTATAGAGAAGATGTGTAGGAAGGCCCAAAATTTTTATCCTGTCAACGTTAGTTAATATGTATACATACCGATTGAAGGAGTCAAAGAATTTGTCCCCGAAACGTTGACAGAATAATAATAAAATTTCACGCCGCTTTGTCTTCATTTTCTTATAATATTTATATGGATATCATGCATGCCATTTATAATTATATTTTGATAGCTTATCAGTCCTGAAGAAGCAATGAGCGCCCGAAACTTCAACGATAAGCAGAAGTAGAAAATAATGTATTTTTTATTTCATTTCTTTAGCTGCCTGTATGTTATCTCGTTATATGAGTATTTTATTTTATTTTTAATTTTTGACCATTTTTTTCAAATAAAATTTTACAATAATTTAATAGATTTCTGAAATGAATAAATTTATAAAAAAAAATTATCTTTATATTTAATGAATTTTATGAATTGATCCATTCTCTTGCACTTTATAAAAAAAAAATTGTAATTGATAAGAATTTTTTTTTAATGTCTCAACACTTTATTTATTTCTATTAGACACTGTCCTAATTCTTTATTTAACGTCACGGTGTGCTCTTTCTAATGATTTAAACGATACAATTATTTGTATAAATTATTCATTCCAAAAACGGAAACACTTTCTTAACCTGTTCCTTTTTTTTTTTTATTTTGTTTATAGAATATACCGCATTCTTTCTTAATGTTTGTTTATATTTAGACATTTTTACTTTCTTAGTTTTTGTAAATGAAAATAATAAATTTAAAAAAAAATTTCCCATTAGGCAAATAAAGAATTTAGTCGTTAAATTAAAAAACATAAAAAATTTTAGGGAAAGTTCTTAATGACGACATTTTGATAGCGATTCTGTCTTCATCAGGTCTTTTTCAGCGTGCAATCATTTGATAATAACTCAACAAACAATGCAACAATCCAACTTTTTTTCATCACCAAGTACGGTGAAAAAGTCCTGAGGAAGACCGCCAAAACGTCATCATTATAGTATAAATAAAAATATTTTAATAAAAAGACTGCGCATTTTTTCTATCAAATTTTTGTATATAATTTTAACTTTACATTGGGATTATGAAGAAAAAAAATTTATTTCTATCTCAACGTTCACATGAGTGACGTAACGAAAGAGGAAGCGAGAGCACTGCCTGTAGTTTCAGATAAACCCAACAATCTAAAAAAGTTAAGAACAATTGTTTTTCAAAAATTTCCTAATTAGAATGTTGGGATTATCTGTAACTACAGTGGAGGTGGAGGGGGGGCTACTTGTTAGTTCACTAATGAATGCAACATAATTAATTATGGCAGATCAAGTGGAAGGAGGAATTCACTAATATCGCAATTAATTAGTTGACGATTATTTAAACAAAATAATTTTTACTAATTGATCATTTAATTAATTTTCCATGTTCTATTTTGGGAAAGGCATCGCCTGAATAAATAAAAAAATTTCAGAAAATGAATTACGTCCCTTACTGTGCTAATTTTCGGATCGGAATATTTTTTTTTAGAGAGAATCCCGTGACTTTCAACATTTAGAATATTTGATTTTTTTCTTATAGACTTATGATAGATATCACCCTTTGGATATCGAAATTTTATTTGAAATAAATTTTTAAAATTTTTTAGAAATTTAGATGAAATCACGAATATTTTGATTATTCTTAGATTAAAAACTCAAAAGGCTTTTAAGCTTATAAAATTTTATATATACATTTTTTTATTAAAGAAGAGTTTTTACAATTCAAAATAAATTATTACTTTTAGACTATATAAATAGTAAATTTGATAATAATTAAAATATTATTGATGATCTTAAATAGTTTTTCGAGGTCCATTTATAATTCATGTCAAACGGATATTAATATTTCAATGTTTCTCGGAGGAGACAACCAAAGTTTTATTAATTCAAAAATATTTTTGTAGCCATATTTAATTAGTTTGCATGTAGGTCTACATCTCCTAATTACATATTAAGGCTAACCAAAGCCTCTGAACGTTAGATCTGAGCTAAATCTCGTGATCATTATTTAAGGGTTAAGGTTCGCTTAATTGGTATTCAATATAATATAAATAAATTTTATGTCATATACAGAGCGTTTAAGTAAAATTTACCGCCTTTTAAATTAATTAAAAAATATATTATATAGCTATATCCTCTCTTGGTCAGATTTTCCTCTTAATTCTTTACTTTTGGCCACAGCATTTCTTTCTGTTAATTTTTTTTATTTGGATTTTATATTTCATTTTCAAACCTCCTTTCAGTTCGCTTCCCCCCCCTTTTTTTTTTCCCTCTTCGCAAATATACACCACTAAACTTTAATTATTGGAATCTATTTGAAACGTTTCAACAAAAATAATTTGACAAGACTTTATTAAAAAAATAAATAAATAAAAATCATTTAAAAATGGACTGTTCTTTCTTAATAAATGTAATAAATATCATAATGTCATTCCGAATTTTAATACTTTTAATATAAAAAACGTTATTAATTTATCTCTTAAAATCTCTCTAGAACTGGAAATTTGTTACATAAATTTAACATGATATTATTTAATGATGAAAACAAACCGAGTTACTCATATTTACATTATAATGAAATAAATATTTCGCGACTACAACATATCGTTATTCATATTCATAATAACAGGATTGGATAAAAAAGAAAAGTAAAAATGGCTTTCGTAGAAATTTAACATTTTTCTAGTTAGAACATATAGAGAGGATTTAGTTGATTGATTTGATTATGAATTTATTAGTGAAATGGCTGATTCATCCCGTTGAACAGCAAAGATAGGGAGGGGAATCTTCCCCTCCGAGGCGTCAAAGCGTATTTTCTTTCCCTACCCACCAAAAAGGTCAAACGTTTTGTTAAATGGTATTTTTGACTGACATCAAGTTGAGAAATTTTGTCCAACTAAATCCCAATTGGCAAAAAGTCAAAATTTGTCAACGTGGTCCCCGTTATAAAATGTGTTGCAGGAGGAGAGGGAATGAAAAGGGGGCTTAAAAAACATAAAAACTTTTTTCATTAAAAATACCGTCAGCTAGGTTTTAATAAAACCATCACCATTTATAGAAATGTATAAACAAAAATCTTTTTTAGTGCTTAAAATTAAAATGCATTTTAATTTACATTGAATTTCTTATAATTTGATTCATTCCCAAATCCTACTTAAATATAAATAATATTGGCATTAATATCTGTGAATTGTCCTCATCCCCCTTGGCCACCCACCCAATCACCTCCAGTTTAGCTGCCATTTTAATTCGCCCCGTGACGTGGCATGAGGGGTCGTAATTCGATAAATATTAATGAATTGGTGGTTGGTTGTTGGAAATGAACCAGCAGCAGTTTCCCCCTCTCCACCACCCAATCACATACACAATGTGATTGACCATTATTGTATTCCGATCAGGCTGAATGAATGAATGAATGGACGGCGTGGTGCTCACACTAAGTTAATATTATTCCCCCTCTCTCGTGTATAGGATTAATTTGATTTAAATTTGTATCAACAGACACACGAACAAAACGACTCATAGAATGAAGGATAAATATTTGTTAATATTTACATTACAAAATAGTAGAAAGAGTCGTTAGAATTCAATGAACAACTCAGATTACTAATGCTAATTTTATTTACTTTTGAGAATGATCATACAATTTAGGGATAAATTTTTTGTTCCCCTCTCCTCTCGCAAATATAAACTACAATGCAAAACTTTCCAACAAAGTGGTTGGATGTCTAAAAAGGCTCAAATCACGTCACAAGAGGCCAACCTAATATTAAATACACACCCCTGAGAATTTTGGTCTTTTGGGTCTATTAAATATTCCTCTCTCCTCCATCTTGGATTTATTGACTCCAAATCTTAATATAGATTCTATCCAAACTCCCTAGTAGAATAAGTATTCATGCATTTAGGTTGAGTGGTTCCAAGCCTTTCCATCTAGACTCTGACCCCAATATTTATTTATATTAATTGGTAGCCATTACATATTTAAATAAATTTTATCACAGAAAGCAAACTGTTAATCTTTAGACCACGAAGCAAAATTTTTATCTATATCATTTACAACAATACCTATTACAGTAGGATTATCGCAATTACCGATATATCGCGTTTTGTAATTTAAGTCAAAATTCGAATTTTTGCCGAAACGAAAGAAATGTCTAGAGCTGCCGAACCGTGAATTCGATTATTTCGGTATTTTTCATAGCAAGCGATATTGAATTTCAATCGAGAGATTTTAACACATGCCCCTCATTTTTTATGAGATTCAATGACGTAGGAAAGAAGAGAGCTCAAGGCTCCTGCTCCCCCCTCCCCTCTTATTGGTCTTCAATAATACCTTATATAATTTAGTGCCGCTATATAAGTTTTGTTATTATTTTAAAAGAAAAAGATATTTTCCTTGATTATATCTCTTTAATAAAAGGGAGGGTAAAAATGCTTCTGGAATAGGAGAGAGAAGGGGAAGTTCATCTTTGTTTAAGTCCACTTAAGTCTTAATAGCTGGCCATTGAGGAAGGAGGTTTGGAAACCGAGACACATTCCTCTCTCTCTCTCTCTCTCTCTCTTCATCGGCTCTTGCATCATCTCTCTCTATCTTTATTGTGCCAAGAGATGGATTACCTCATACGCACACTTATGTGCATTTATATATCAAAACATTTTGGTGATTGAGAGATTTTATCATCTACTCAATTTTTTTTTTTCATTTACCTATAATCATTATTAGATGGCTATTTATTTAATTGTATACTCTTTAAAAGATAAAAACCAAAAGGTAATTTTTTTATTAACAAGTATAATAGTACTTTCTCTTTTTTGGCATATTTAAGAAAATATGCTTTCTCTAGTTTGTTAGAGAAAGTGAAGTGGGGAAACTGTTTTTTCTTTTTGATTTCGAATTATTGACAGATTTTTTTTTTAACCCGAGAAGCTCTGAAAAAGTTTTGTTTTCATTTATACTTATTTTGAGAAAAAATAATAAATAGAACTAAAAAGAAAAAAGAAAATAAAAATAAAAAAAAAATTCAAAAATTTATTTAAAATGCACTAGAAAATAAAATATTTAAAGAGCCAAACCAATTAATTTAAATAAATAAGGGCGGAGTCTAAATGATCTCAGATTTAAACAAAAAGTGTTTTCGGCATCTGAGGCTTTACAGACTCTAAACAATTTCTTTATTATTAATTTAGATTACTGTTATTCAGCCATATTTATTTATATCCAATGATTTATTTCAATTTAGACTTAATAATAAGAGATTGATGAATAGTTTTTTTTCTAAAAAAAATTCGAATATTATTTTTTCATTAATTTTCTTATCGTTAAATTGAAGCTCTCCATCGCATTTAGTATAATTATTAATTTAGTTTTAATTTCTATATTTCCATTAAAGAAAATTTATTTTTATTTAGTTTAAAATGTTACGTAATAATACTCTATCTCATTCGCCCTCTCAGCCCATCTCTCTCTCTCTGTCTCACTCACACTGTCTGTTGTTGTTTATGGTCTCTGAGGGAACGAAACGTCATGGGAGGCAACAAATAGCCCTGCTCTAATCGCTTTGGCCAAGTGAGCGTGTGACGTCACAAAATATAGCTACAGATTGGTTTGGAAATGGATACACTCATCACTTTACTCTCTCTCTCTCTCTCTCTTTTCTAAACAAACAGAGTATTGATTTATTTAATAAAAATTATTATAATAATATTTATTAGACAGTAACTTTATTGGAATTATTTTGGCGTGAGTTTCCGTTTCCAATCTCAGCTTGTCAGCCTTTGACCTTTGTTAAATCATATCCATATTTATATAATAATTTTATAGAAACCCTATATATAGACAATGTTCTAAAATATTCTTTTATCTCCTGGCATATCGACTTTAAATACGTATACTTTAAATCACTGTACCATATTATATTTATAGCGGTTGCTTTAAATACTACTAAGAATGGAGAACCTAACCGAGGTCCAAATTTAGTTTAATAAGGTCAACTCTTCATTCATTTATAATTAAAATTTTTCATTGCCGTATTTAAATGCGTTGAGATCTACAACCACAGCAATCGTAGATACTAGCATTGAGAGACTTCTTATTGAAGCCATTTCACTTCAAAAAATATATCATCAAATTTTCTACAAATGCTACAATTCAAAAATTAATAAAATAAATAATCATAGAGCTTGCAGTACCCATTTTAGATAATGGTAAAGCGGTTATGTTGGGTGTCTTTATTATTTTTTTTTGCGCTAAATATCTATTTTCCCCCGCGACTCCAAGTTGAGAAACAAAAAAAGTAAAATATTTTATAATATAAAGATTTTTTCTTCACTATTTTTATTATTTAATATTTTTAAATGAATCAAAGATTTATTTTTTACTTTTAAAATATTGATTATTGGAGAATTAAAAAAAATATTTTTCGGCACCTGAGGCTAATTAGTCTCCGTCCTTTATTATTTATTTATTAGATAAAGATCAACTCTCCAATAAATAAATTAACGGGAATCGCTTAAACCACCCAAGTATATATTCAGACTAATTGGATTGAAATACTCAAATATTACGTTTAAATATTCGTTAGTGACTTTGCCTTTCGCACGAGGGCGTATCTCTGCATCTTTTTTGCTTGTTTAAGTACTGCCAGCAATAAAACCAAGTGAATTTTTATAAAATTTGAAATTTAAAAATTTAATAAACCCAAATAAAAATTATCTTTTTATAAATAATTTCTTAGCCTGATATATGAAAAAATTACAATTTCTTTAAGTGATTCACTTTTTTTTTTGTCGCCGAGTGTGTAAATATATTTTTTTAATATTGCCATTGTTATTGGATGACAACATTTATTTATTTCATGTTTATGTTTGTCCAAGAAAAAGAGGAAATGAAAATTCATTTATTCCAACTTTTAAAACGGACTTGATTTTATACGAATGGAATTCCTTTGATTTACAATAATTTTATCCATCCATCGATAATTTGTTCATAATTATATTTGCTTTATATTAATCATTATAAAACCAAATTCCATTAAACTTTTCAATTTAACGGTAATAAAAAGTATTATTTATATAACTTTTAATGTCTGGTGTGAAAATAGCTCACACAATTTTCTCTTTTTTACTTAGTTTTTTGATAAGGTCCGACCATAATGACCTGTGGTCACCTGCAACCAATGAGATTGAAGGACTTAGGAATGAGGGAAGCAGGGAGGTTAGGAAGTCATGAGAATAAGGGAAGACTGGAAGTGACTAGTTCTACTTGACATGAGTTTGTTGGGACGAGACTCCCATGTATTGCACGCCAGTTTTTGCGTCGACCTATTCCTATCTCTACCCATGAGGTAAATACTGGTGCCATCAATTTTTTCATTCCTTATTTACCCCAAAGACATTTGGCATTTATAAAAACGAGGAAAAGTAGAAAATATATTTAATTCAAATTGGCCCCTACCAACCCTAACATTTTAGGGGGGAAGAATATGAGCTACCTCATGCAGAAAAGAATTTCTGTAGATATATGGAGCCTTTATTCCTCTCTACTTATTACAAATATTTGGGACCTCGTTCGAGGCCAAGATGAGTTTATGTGAATTGAATATAATCTTTTTGAATCGATTCAAGTTAAAAGACGTGAAGGACAAAATTACCACCTGCTACACACTCCGTTGCCGAATTCCATTCGATTCTGCATGCCTCTTCCCTGATTAAATTCAATTAACGATCTTAACGTAAACTCATCTTGGCATTAAGGCTAGGCCGAAATATTTACAATAAGTGAGTCTTCATATTTCTCCTGTCATCCGAACATCCAGTATATATATATATATTTTTTAAGCCTTTTTGATATCTGAAGCCATTTAGATGACGTCGTTATTTATTTAATTTAATTGGTAGGATATATAACTTAAATAAAGTTATCTCGCTTAGGGCGATAAGTGAACCACTGACCTTTGGCAGAGTAGGTTATATTAGTTGAAAATAATTTCTAATAAAAAAGTATTCTTTGGTATTATGAAGTGTCATTTGGATAATTAAAAATTTTATTCATTAATATATTATGAAATAATAAATGGAAATATTTAGAAAATATTTTCATAATAATTCTAGGGCTGTTTTGAACCCGTGGAGATTCTACTCCACTCTTCTTCCCTCCTTTCGATATTTCTCAATTCTTCTCGCCCTTTTGGATGTCTATCTACTATTATATATATAATATAACTGAGGTCGTCATCATTTCCGCTAAATTTCCATAATAACTATAAAATTTGGATTCATTTCCTCCAAATAATTTACATTTAATCCGACTGTCTTCTTAGCCCCCCCCCCCCTCTGTTATTTATATTGCTATATTTTTGCACATCAAGAGTCGACCAGTGACTGTTGCTTATTATAAAATTGAGGATTTTTCTCCAATAATTAAACAAGTTAAAAATGCACAGAAATTTATATATGGATATATTCTCAATGAAAAAGATGAATGTTTCCGAGACACGCAATCTACGCAAAACACGCACTAAAGGGAAAGAAAAAGAGAGACTTTCGCACTCACGCACTTGCGTTATCAATATTACCTATAAATCTATGCTTTGTTTTCAACTCTAAGAGATTTTTATTTTTCCTTCCTAGCAAAATTATACAAAATATTAAAGGAAAGATTTTATTTTTTTTTCAAATCACTGGGCCTCTAAAATACAATCTAATACAAACGTTTTATTCACGATAGAGTTCCTCTCTATCTATAAATATGAGATTTCTCCAGTTTTTTAACGTAGATCATCCATTCACTTTCAATTTTTTATTTCTAGAAGACAATTTATTTTATTTATTTTATTTTAATTAATTAATTAATTCGTTAATTTATTTATTTATTTATTCATTTATTTATTTTTTTAAATCTATTAATATATTTAATTAATTTTATTCTTGTCAATTCACTAAGTCGTCTTTTCACTTTTTTCTTCTTATGTGATATTTGCAGTATATACCAGTATATATATATATTAACTCATTTAATCTTTAAATATTTGATAGTCACTTATGCTGGCCAAATGGTGACGGTGCCATAGCCATCAAAACAAATAAATAAATAAAGTACATGAAAAAGAAATTCATCAAATAATATTTTATCTATTTTGAAATAAATAGTTGCTAAATCTCTTAAAACGAAACCAAAATGTTTGCCTAATTTATTTTATTATTGATGGTATTTTATTAATAATAAAATAACAATATACTTCAAATAATAATTTAAATATATAATTAAATTAAAAAAAAAAGAAATGCCAAATGTAATCTGAAATTTATAATATGAATAATATATTATATTAATTATTCTAATATTCATTTATAAATTATATAAATGATTTTGATGATTAGCCACTCTGCGATTGAAGGCTCCTTCTGCTTGATTTACTCGGCACTGTTTACATTCAATATTGTTAATAAAAAAAATCACTATAATTTTGCAAATGACATTCAATTATTGCGTTTAATGGACAAATTAACTCAAGTTTTAATAATTGGATTTCATTCTTTTTTTCTCTTTCTCTTTTCTAAATAGTCAAGTGTCCATCATTCCCAGTCTGAAAAATACACTTTCCATTGGCTTTTTTGGATTTCAAACATCTATGTAGCATTTTGTTCTGCTTATATTTCCCGTCCTTTTAGGGCTTGTCAGGATTATTTTCCTATTTGGAGAAGATCGATTCAACGATGTTGGAGAAAGAGGCATTTTTCTGACTTTCCTATACTCAAGCTTGAGACTAGTGTTTAGATACTACAAATCTGATACATCTCGGCTTTAGATTCAAAATGAATCTCCCCTTAGTATAATTATTTTCTTTTGCCTATTTTTTGTAGATAAAATAATAATGAACAATGAGTCAGGCTTCATGAATTTCATCTTAAATCACGTCAATAAGACACACGAAGATGTAAACAATTATCTGTTGACATCCAAATAATGATAAATATATTTTTATTAAAAAAAATGAAGAGTTGCTTAAAATTGTCTGAGGATGGTCCGAATCGTCAGCCAAGAAGAAATAAAATTATTGTATTAAGTGATTAGGATTTGTTTTTCTAAATTTATTAATTATGCCTTTCTTGTCTCAGTTAAATAAAATTTATTACAATTAAAAAAAAACCCCTTCCAGTTGCCAGAAGGTTGATAGAGATCTACGATTTTATTGAAATGCACGTATGTAAAATTTGATTGAATTGAGAATTAAAACGTGCTCGAGACACAGTGTTAACGAACATACACACAGACAAGATTTGAAAACAAGAAATCCCTCAAGGAGCTCTAAAGAACAATCAAAAACTCAAGATCGAATTTTTAGACGATTACAATACTTTCCCTATACTACTTATATGAGAAAGTAAAAATGCTGCATTTCTCGTTTCATTTCATATTTTCATTCATTCAGCCTCTTTGTCTTTCACTTAAAGTATTTACTTAAATTGAATAATATTTATTGAGCCTGATCAAATGGAGAGGTTTTCGGCGAGTTGTTTGTCTCTCTCTCTTTTGAACTGATTATAAGGCCCATATGGGTTGATGGGAGAGAGGCAGGAGGAGAGTGGGTCGTAATTGGGGGACATCCTGTCCCAAGCACTCATTGGATAATAATGTCTTCGTTCTCGAGATACTCCTTGCCTCCTCCTCCTCCTCCTCCTCCTCCATTAAGGTCCTATCGGCCATTAGGATCAGATACCTCCTCCTGATGATGCGTCTAATCAATTAACCCGAACATATTACACACTCTATATATTAATAATAATAGGGTAATATGGCTCGCGTGTAAACCAACGCCATCTTCCGTTAATTAATAATTGGGTAAACTAATTGATTTGTGTGAAAAATCTGATGGTGCCACGTGATTTTCAATCACCAATGATTTTTAATATTTTATATTCGAGCCCGAATTTTAAATTTTAAATAAATATTGAGATTATCTTTATTTATGTCGTCAGAGAGTCGCTCTTGTTTTATCGAAAATTCGGCTTTGAAAAATTGTACTATAGATATCTTTTCTGAAATATTATAAATAACGAAAATATAGTCAAAAAACTAAAAAAAATACAAGAGTAAAATGTTCTTCGGAGATTAAACAAAAATATGTATTTTATCTTTAATTATGTAATTGGTATACAAAATTTAAAAAAAAATCGGGGCAAATTTTGAGGAAAATAAAAAAAAAAAAGCGAAAAATGACATCAGTAAAATGTCACTTCCGGTTGGTTGGTTGAAATTACTTAAAACTACCTGTTTAGATATTTCGGATACACCCACTCTGATAATTTTCTGGAAAACAATATTTTCATACATTTCCTTTGAAATCTCAATTTTGAAAATTTTGAACCGATTGAATTACTTCTTCCATTATATTCGTAAGCGAAAGAAAAAATTTGTATTTAAATATCTCAAATTAAAGTATGACACACCCAATTCGACCCCCTGCGATCCTCAGGATGAAAGAATTTTTCATCTTCTCATAAATCTTACATGACAGTAGCTCTAAATTTTTTTTTAACAAAACACTCTTGTGATTAGATTAGTAAAATTTTGTATTTTTTTTTTTTTTTTTTTAATGAATGTTCCAACTTAAATCTAAGCTCTCTCACTGTGTTTTACTCCAAATGACTAATGATCAACGGAAATGATTTAAAAAAGAAAGAAAAAAAAAAAAACAATTTTATTAAAAAAAATTTCCCCTCTCACCCCCCTCTTTACTCTCTGACACTGATTAACGAGATCTTTCGTTGCATATTTCAAACACGAATTAGTCACAGGGACCTGTAAAATGAGATATTTAAGCATGTTTTGCCTTTTATTTTAAATTAATGTTATTTTTAGAAAAACCAAACGTAGGGGAAAGAGAGAAAAAGAAGTTAAGATGGATGAATAAAACGTATCGAAATTTACAAGCGTTAAACAAATGGGAGGGAGAGAGCGGGAAATAACATTTCCTTTGAGTTGTTCTAATAAGTGTTAAAAAAAAAAAAAAAAAAGTTTTAACCTTTTGACATGAAAAGGATTCAGTGAGGATTTAGAGAAAAAAAAATAGATTTATTTTTGTTGTCTATGATTAAGTAGGATTTGCTTCTCTTTTCTAATTTAATTTTAAAAATAAAGAATTTAAAGAAATTCAATGGAATTCATTTAAGAGACACTCAACTCAAAATAATTACTTTTATTCTCATTTTAGAATCGTTGTGTCCATTGTGGTGGAGATGCTTGTTTCGCTAAATTCAGGCTCTTTGCATTTCAATTGGATGAGTAATCTTCAGTAAACGGACACCTCTAGTTTTTAATAGAATAAAATAAATAATATTTATAACGTTTATCAACACCGGCCCAATTTTAATAATCTTCAGAGCTGGTAAAATTATAAAGGCCAATAATCTTTAAGGTTTCTCATTTTCGGACCAGATCTGAAAATATCTAATTGTTGAAATATATATTTCAGGTTGCAATTTCAAAATTCTCCAGGTCTATATCTTCAAATAAAATTATTATTTATAATTTTATTTTATTTATTTTACAATGAATAATTAAATATATTTTAAGGAGAGGAAGAGAAAAGGAGGATTGCACCCTTCTTCAGGGAAATTCAAAAATTTGGGAGTGAGAGGGGGAATAAGGACCATTCGACAATTGACCACTATATGGAGAGCTATAGGCCTAAACTAGAAAAAATAAAATAAATGTACTCTTATTAATAAAGGAGCAATTACTTTATGTATGTATGCAGAAAAGTATTAAATTGAGTAATAAAGAAAAAAATAAAATAAATCCAATATTTTTATATTTCCAATATCTTACTGCTTTTCTCGGGAGATGTTTCTATTGCAACTGCAACCCTTCCTCTGCCCAGAATGCTATCAAAGGCTTGTCTCAAAATTGTAATCCATCTTTTTGGATATCTGGATGTTTCTTCCAAATCCAATCCATCCCTGACGAGAACTCCTTCATACTAAACTATATAAATACAAATATGTAGGTTTTCTCAAAAACTGCTCTAACGATTTTGATGAAAATTAGTTTATTTACTATTTCGGGTATTCGCAGTCTAACTTTTGGAAAAATATATTTAGAGAGTCTCTGCTTTGTGAAACCTATTTGCGAATGACTCAATCATTACGTTTTTCTAACTGCAAATATACTTCTTTTGAAAAGTCTCTATCATTGGCTCCTCTTGTCCATTTAAAAAAATACTCCTCGGTCTCCTGATACTTATAGTATAAAGCAAACTCTGGGTTAATGATTTATCCTATGTTCTCGAAGTATTACCAAAGGAGGGGAGGGTTTGAACCTCCCCCTTTTTCTACTCCATTGTACTTTAGAAATAAACAATTTATTTATATATTATAATACTTAAAATTAGATTTTACTCTATTCTCTCCCTCTCCAGGAGGAGGGGAGGGGGAGTTGGACATAATTTTGAATAACTAATTACTATTATTTCTGTCTAATAATTCAATTATTAGCAGCTTTATTTTCAGAAATGTTGTTTTGAAAAAGAGCTAGTCAGAGTATACAAGATTGTACAGGGTAAATAAATTAACCAAAATTAGACCTCATGTTCTCTTTCTCCCTTTTATTATAAATGAACGTAAATCTCAGTTTTTCAAATTCCTTTTAATTATAAATATATATAACTAAAAGGAATATATATAAAAATTAAATTAAGGATTTATATATATATGTTATTACCGCTGAATTTTAATTTGCCCCCTCAATAAAGAAATTGTTGTATTAAAATTTGATCAAGATTAAATTATATTATCTTAATTTGATAAATTTTTGTGAAATGGGCATTTTTTCTGACACATTATGCACATATTATAGAAGACTTTTTAAGTTCCCGGTGTCCTTAAAGCTCCCAACTTATTAAGACTTTGCAGTGATTATTCACAAAAATTAGAATATAAACCCTATTTAAAATTATATAAAACTTTTAGGCAAACCTTTAATTTCCTCCATAATCTAAAGAGTAATTAATTGCTTAGAAAAAATACTTAGAATATTTCGTGGCGCTCTTTAAATTCAAATATGGCGCTCTGGATTAGTGTTTATATCAGTAATTCCGAACTCATGATAGCGAAATGAAAATAGCAATAACGGATAGAAGGTACATATAGTAAAATATTGATTCATATTTATCTTTAACTTATATATTCAAAAATTGAATTAAGGATTTATCTATTTAATATATATTTAGAAAAATGGTACAATTTGGTAAAATAAACTACAAAAAAGTTCAGATGTCAAAAAAGTTTGGTTTATATGGCTTTTCCTCCTCTTAGAAATTAAAAAAAATAAATAAAAATACAAAATTTATTCTCTCAATTTAGAGCAAATATTTCAACACTAACCCAAATTCTTTCTCTTTCTATCTCTCTAGATGACACTTTTGTATATTTATAACCTCTTCTTCTCCTTCTATAAAGAAATGTCAAATCAAATATATTACTTCTAAAAGGAAAACGAAATAATATAGTAATTTCCTTTCTGGATATTACACACTCTCCTTGTTTCCTTGTTATATAATCTCGATAGCTGTCAGGGGGGGGGGGGTATATATCGGTTTTTGTCGACTACTAACCGGTATAGCTGGCTGACTTCGGCTTTATATTCTCGACGTGGCTGGCATACCTAAGCACGAGAATACCCTTGTTCTATGAGTGTGTGTGTGTGTGACAAAACCCGAAAGGAAAAAGGGAAGGGAGAACGAGAAACTGATGACGATTTAATTACGAAAAATAGATAATGGGAGAGATGGATAGGTGTTCATTTAACTAAGAAGGAATTTGATATCCAGGAGACTTGCTTCAGGATGGTTCATGGCTTACTTCCCGTCCTGGGAGATCCTTAAATTAGATTGGCTACCAACGGAGTCTAAATAGCCTCAGATGCCGAAATAGAAAAATGGAATTTTTCGCTTAAGA
>JAAAKE020116274.1:604-15982 GCA_010014785.2 Anisolabis maritima | reverse complement strand
TAGAAATTCTATCGGGTAATCTGATTAAACATATAAACGATAATTTACACAACTTTTCTAATTATATCAGACAGTTTTATTTAATTAAATTAAAATTATTTACCGCACTTTAATTACACTTTTACTTTGCTAGTTTACTCTACAGGAAGAGGAAGAGGATTACTTAATGGGTTTTGGATTTTTACCTTTTCATTTGATATAAGAGATTAAGGAAAATAAAATCTCTAAATTTCAATTCTTTCGTAATTTTAATTTCAATAGCCCCTCTATTAGTTGCCCCATTTGCTGTTTAAATTCTATCCCAAAATAGTTGTCACTTTTGTGAAATAATAAAATTTGGGGAAAATAGAAAATTTGTTTATTAAAATGAATATTCTTAAATAATATTGAAAAAGTTTTTAGTTTGAATTCAAACTTGAGATTAAATTCTTTCTCTTTGCATTACCCTTATTTCTACTCATTTCAAGCTTTTTCACCCTCACTTTTTCCATTATTTCAATTTTCAAACCATAGAAATAAAAAGTTAATTCGTAATTTTTGATAAATAAATATAGAGGGTGTATTAATAATAATCGAGGCTATTTTTCTTCACTGAAATTTTTTTAGGAATGTCTTATAGAGGGGCAAATCCTCCTACCTCCTCCTTATATAATATATATGTGAATTATTTCATTCTGAAGTTAAATTTGTTAGTGAAAATTTAAGAGGTTGTAAAAGACTTGCTAATCATAAAAAGAATACAATAAGACCTCGTTTTATAATAACCAAAAATTTAAATAAAATAGAGCTGAAGAGTGAAATAAAAGGCGAGATTTAAATCTTTCTTTGTTTCTATTACTTTCTGAGAAAACTCTTATCTTGATGCTGCTGCTGGTTGTCTGGAATTTTTTTTTTTTTTTTTTTTTTTTTTTTTTTGTTAGAAAATAGTTCAATTTTCTCCAAACGATCGACGTCCCTTCTTTTCTGTTACACTCTCGTACACGAAATAAATGGAAATTTTATCCTTGCTGAATAAAAAAAAAAAAAAAAAAAAAATTAGAAAAACTAGAGGACATTTATCGAATAAAAAAAGCGATCATGTTTTGAATTACACTAATTCGAAAAGAAAAATCAGTTTTGTCAACATGTTCCATTTTTTTTTTTTTTTTTTTTTTGTAATCTAAATCATTAATTCTAAATTGAATACAACAGAACAAAAAAATAAAATAAAATAAAAATAGCGCAATTCCCCTCAGTCGCATATCGTTTGACTTTTTCTCTATATCTCATTCGAAATTTTTTGTCAATTATATAGAGTTTGCCAATAACATCAGAACTTTAAAATGGAACTCACTATAATTAATACTCAAGTAATTTTTATTTTATTATGAAAAGCCGTCAATATTATTTTCAAAACAATGTCATTGATTGCTTTTCACAATAAAATAAAAAAAAAGTAAAAAATTACTTGAATATTACTTGTAGTTATTAATTTAAAATTCTGACACGCTTATTGAAAAATGCTAATTCCTGAATTAGTTTATATCACTGGTTGCATTTAATTCATATTTATTTGCTGGAACGGAGGCAAAGCCAAATGATTTCGATTAATTGCTTCAGAGCTTATCATGAGTGGATAACGCATGCGCAGTTGTTAAATCTCCCTAATAATTAAGCATGAGTGGTTCGCTTTAAAGTATTATTGATTAGTGAGTTCGTCGTTTGGGTTGCCTACCTACCTTCCGGGAACCAAAAACTAACGAATTTTTGCATTTCAAAGTATGTTAAAGATAAAATTAAAATTATAGCCAACTTTTTAATTGCATTATTTTATTCACGATTTAGAAAAATGCTGTCAAGCCAGACACTTTGCTGTGACTTGATAAGTTTATCTTTGATAAAAATATCTCTCTATCAAATATCCGAAATTGCTCTTTAGCTAGACAGATTCGGGCTTTATTGAAATTTGAGACCGAGTTAAAAATATCACCCTATCAGAATCGCAATAATAAAAATATATGAAATTCAATATTTTAACGTTAATTTGAATAATGAATTTTGTCTCCATTCATGGATTAGTCGTTATATTTGTTGACTAAATGTAAATTCATTAATTCATCAATTGTATCAAAATATTTCTCAAGATCAAAATGATTAGATTTATTCAGAGATATCTCTATTATTACTAGCTTAATTAAATTTATTTACAGAAAACTTTAATTATAAACGAGATTATTTGATGATTAATATATCTTATTTATTATCCCTTTTATCTTTTATCTCTAACCTTATTTCCAAGAAGAACTGATTCACCCAAATGTCAGCTTGGCTTGGAGAGAAAGGGGAGGGATTTGGGCCTAACCCTCGCTTGGCTAATGGAAAGAAATTTTCTACTTTAATATATAAAATCTATGAGTAAAAATGTTTTGCTATATGCTATAATATTTTTAGAGTAAAAATTGTAAATGCCACCGTTCTTTTCTTCAATCAAAACAGACTGTCTCATTCTTAGAAAGCCAACCACGAAATACCCATTTGGTCTACCATCTATTGATGACCTGAATAAGTTTGCTATCGGAAGGGAAACTGAAAGATTTAAGGGAAATAAATTTTCAAAATCAAGAGTTGTCAATAGAACTGTGACGTCATAAAACTATTTTAATAAATTAAACCGAGAGCCAAGTTTTTTTTTTTTATTTCTCTTTAAGCATCTGAAACAATGTTTTAAATACAATTCAGGATTTAATAAAAAAAAAAAAGAAAAAGGAACCAACGGCACTTGCCTTTATAATTACAATAATTGCCTATTTTTTAATTTCATATTTGCCCCCCCCCCCCCCCCATGGCCGAGAGGTTAAAGATATTTACATTGTTAATATCAATAACCTTCAAAGCCAAGCGGTCCCAGGTCCCAGTCCGATGAAAATTTATTATTTATATAAACACGAATTAAGCTAAATAAATATAATATATATCGTTTAATGTCTATATGGCCTCAAATTCAGTAAAGACAAAAATTCCACATTTAATATATTTTATTTCACATATGTCTACGGCACATTTTAAGAAAAGAAACTCTTAATACTTTATGAAGATTCCTCATTATGAATTTTAAAAGAACATATTACTTATAATATAACTTATCCGTCTCAAAAATAATTGGACAAACGTATCATCTTAATGAATCATGAAAACTTAAATCATCAAATTAGGAAATTTTCGACTTATGTATTTCTCGTAATTATCCATTCAACCAACCAATTAGTACAAATATTTTTGAGAAGTATAGTAAATATATAGAATCTTTATTTGACTCTTTTTTTTTTAGAATCGTAAAATTTTCAACTAAACAATATATATATTTCAAGATCAATTGTAATTTTTTTAAACAAGGTCTTAAAAATGCTTTTTCGCCATATCTAGTGAAATAAAGTAAAGCATTTATTTACTCTCTTGAGATTCTCTGTTTTTTTTTTTTTTTTAAATTTAATTAATCTCAAAGAGATAAAAAAAGAAAAAGCTGGGAGATAGCATCGTCACCAGTGATAAGAATTTTATCTCACGCACCATTTAACGAACCCACAGGCACATGTAGCAAGCGAATCGAGTGGCATGTTGCTATTTTCTCTCAAATGAAACGGTGGTTCATTCCATCAAGTTGACAATTCCACCGCTTTTAAACCAAAGATGCCATTCCCCTTCGTTTTTTTTCCTCTTAATTTTTTCTCACCCTCTTTTTTTTTTTTTTTTTTCTTAAAATGAAAGTTTTTTCATTTCATTTAAATCACACATTCTCAGATGAATAAATAATTCTTCATCAAGATAAAATATTTTTATATTAGATTGGAGAATAGTTAAAATATCATTTTTTTTTTCCATTAAAAAAATTTCTTAACAAAAGAGAACAGTGAGGAAAGTATTGAATCAGTCATACAAAATTTGACATTCAAGTTTTTGATAAACGAATACAAATTATACTCTTTCAATTTTATTCTCTTACTCAACAGCTTTGAAGAAAATCTCCTAATCCCATCCCTTCTTTGTAAAAAATTTTTATTATTTTTTAAGTATATTTTTGCGGGTATTTATGTATTAGTTTAGATCATGTTATTTATCATCTAATAAATAAATTGGGTTTTACTTTTGTCCTGATATTGACACTATAGCATAGCTATAGCAATTCTGTTATATCGAATATTTATCGAATTATTCAGAATTGTTTGTAGGAATGTGTCACTTTTAAGTATGATTTCACCATTTGAAGAAATACAAAAAATATTATATTAAGCCTCCTCACCCAATCCACAACCCTCTTGTGAGTAGGCGTTCGTTATATATAAAATTCAAAGGTCGTAGGTTGAGCTTTTTCCATCTAACAATTTGACAGATAAATCATTTTTACTTTCTCTTATCTATATATATGAAATATATAGCGAGAAAGTATTGCGATCGATGTCGAGTTTTCAACAGAAACACACGTTTTGCGATTCCCTAAATCTAAATAAAATGAACCTCGTAAAATGGTTTCTCTATGTGTCTGTGAACAAGATTTCTTAAAAAGAAAAAAACGTACGAATCTGAAATTTTATATTTAAGCTAGGTACACTCGTTGGTTGCACCTCGAAGCTTTGAATAAAATAGAACAAAGACTACTAGTACTTTACTTATGTACTTTTTTTTTCGATTTTCTCAAAATTCGCTCTAACGATTTGGATTAAAATTCATAACCCAATTATTTATTAGGTGATCTTTGAAATTTATTAACCCTTATCACCTTCAAAAATTGTTAGGGGCCTTCTTTACTCTTGTATGTTTTTAGGTTTTTTGAGATTTTTTCTTAAACTATTCTAACGATTTGACTGTATATATAATAAATAAAATGCTCACTAAGATATTTTAATCATTTTCCATTTCAAAATATATGGAGCTCTCTATTTTGGATTTTAACTATCCCATAGAAAAGATAGAAAGACCCGTTGCCAAAACTGCAAAAGGCAAATAAACTTCAGGAGTTTTACGAACTAAAACCCAAATATACATTTTATATCTCTTAAATTTGATAAATGATATATAAAATTTAAAAAAAATCGTTGGGCGAATTTTAAGAAAAAAAGTGCAAAAATGTCACTTCCGGTTGACTGATTTTAATCAAAACCTTCCTGATATATTCTTACTCGATTTTTAGTCTAAGTTTCTTTTTAAAATTTATTATTTATTGGCTTAGCCTATACACACAAAAAGGGATCTTTTTCTAAAAATGATATATTTGTAATAGATATTATAGGGCAGCTGGG
Organism: Anisolabis maritima; assembly: GCA_010014785.2. Classification (NCBI taxonomy): domain Eukaryota; kingdom Metazoa; phylum Arthropoda; class Insecta; order Dermaptera; family Anisolabididae; genus Anisolabis; species Anisolabis maritima. Next base: position 10,709 of record JAAAKE020116274.1, on the reverse strand, counting down.
TATTTTATGAACGATGAATAAAATATGGAAATAGTTTTCAGGGTAAAATATATTGGGACGAATCCCGCAGCCGAGTGTCGACTTTTCGGAGTTCAAAAGACTTCTTTATCAGAGCCATTAGTTTAAAGTAAAGACGCTCCTCTTTATGGCCTTTCACATTTCGGATTCACAAAATCTTAAAACGTGTGTTCCCATAGAAAATTCAGATTTCGAAATTTTATAGCTAATGCATTACTTGAGGTTTCATTATCTTCGTTAGAAGTAATCAATCCATAATTATTTCTAAAACAATTATCAACATTTCCCTGATGATTTTATGCTATTATAAGCTCAATTTGTAGAAAAATTATCACCATCTTTTTTTTTTTTTTTTGTTCAAATTATTAAAATGTATTTGTTGGTCACATTTAAATTTTTTCCGCCGAGTTTCGATTTTTTTTCACTGCCATTTCTCTCTCTTTTAAAGAAATAAGTTAAACTTTTTCGAAATGGTTAAACTTAAAAGAAATAAGTTAAACTTTTTCGAAATGGTTCAATCGGCCATTAGTGCAATAAATTTTTTATTTTTTTTTTATAATTAATAAAAAAAAAAAAATTTTTTAAAAAAAAAAAAAAAAAAAAAAAAAAAAAAAAAAAATTGAAAATGGAGACGTTTCAATGATGTCAATTGCAATTCAATTAATTCGCTTTACGCAATTTCTAGCAATATCAGACATAAAGAAACTTTAATTAAAAGAAGAAAAATATAAAAAATTAATATTAATGGTATTTAGCTATTATTAAGAAGGCATAAAATAATCTATTTGAACTATTTATTTATCTTTATTAGTAGCTTTTCTTGAGAATCTCTAAAATATTATTACTCACTAAAAATGTATCATTATTATTAGCTCGATAGGAGAACTAATTTTCAAATGAAATATTTATATATTTAAAGTCATAATTGCCTTACAAATTGAAATAAGGTCCTCTGGAGGGGACAGCGCATGCGCATTTGTTTATTTGGATTTCCTATTTTTTAGGAATTAATATTAGGACAAATATGTGGATTGTTTGTTATAAAACGCGTGAAATAGATCTAATAGAATTTCTGAAATTTCAAAGGCTGTATGTTTATACATACATATATAATAATAATACAACTATCAAAATAGCACATCCCTTGGAGCAGAATTTAGAGGTCTCGCTTCACATTCTAAGAGTAGTCGTTCGTTTTCCGTTCTGAACAATAAAATTTATTTAAATTATTTTGGCTATTAATAATACTAAACAATAAACATGAGTCTTAGCCGAAAAATACTTAAAAAATAGATCGGGAGTGTACCACGATTTTTAGAAAAACGTTTCACGTAAAGTACAATGTCCGGTTGCCGGAAATGGCCCAAAAGAAGAATTATAGAAATCTATAATTTTGTTGATCTTCATTAAAGCGAGCTCGAGTTATCGTATTAACGATTTTATATACACAGACAGACATAATTCGAAAAATTATATTTTCAGACTCGGGGAGCTCCAAAATGTCAAGAACAATCAAAATCTCGAGATCGAATTTTTGGACGATCACAATACTTTCTCTTATACTATGTATACAAGGAAGTAAAAAAGATAGAGAATCAAAATATTCAAAATTATGATTATTTTATTGTTATTTAGCTTATTAAAAATTTATTATACCTGAAACAAGGTTCAGCATACCCTCCTTCAAGCTTGAAGAGAATCCTCACTATATTATCTGATAAGTCGGGAGATAGACTCAACTCTTTAGTAAGTGACACTCACACTGAAACATTGTCTGAGCCATCGCACCTTTTAATATATCAACAGACTTTTTTTTGCCTCCTCAAGGGAATAATAAAACTGTCAAATATATTATTCCAAATTTTATATTTTAATTTTAATAAATTAATAATAAGTAATATCTGTTTGGTTTTCTCAAAGTAGCAAGCTCCAGGATATTATTTTTTCTAACAGAAATTTAATTTTAAACTCTATTAAGATTAATAGTGATTCACCAAATTTAAATTTCTCTTGTTTTAGTCTTAAACTTTAAATTTGTTCAAAATTAAAAAGATCAAGAATTTATTTATGCTTTTTAATTTTGGTGATAATCAGGAATTTTGTATGTATTTTTTTTTTGAAAGTAAAATTTTTTCTTTCGCAACTCTTGAACATAGCCAGTAAACAAATTTTAATCCTTCAAAAGGCAATTTTAGAAAAAAAATTGTCAAAATATTAAATTTCTACTCCAAAACTGAAGTCCGAGTTTGTCAATATCGTTATTCCATTAATCAAGTTAGAAGTATCTCTTAAAATTCATAATATCTAATTTTTCCCTCCGCTTTATCGTCGTTTTCTACTAACATTTTAATAAAGTCATATCCATCGATTTTTATGCTTTTCTTCCTCTCTCATTTCATCAAAGGGAGAACGACGACAGTAGAGAGAAATTTTTTCGTTTATTTAAAATGATGGGCCAAAGGTCAGCTAGGAAACCCAGGAGGGTGGTTGGCTGGTTTTCGAAACGAAATTCTGAGGTATCGTGGGCGGGTTGCCCCCGGCAACACACACGCATTACACATCCCACCCCCAGGTCGGAGCAAGTCACACCGACGAACGCCCACTCCTTTTTTTTATTTATTTTTTATTTTATAATAGACACCTCCGAGGTCGGAAACACTTAGTGCCTGTCACCATAATTTCCGGTTTATTAACACCCTCAGAGCCACCCCGCTCTCTCCCTTGCCTTGAACTCCATTAGTATTATTTATTTAATCCAAAAGAATACAATTTTAAATGTTTAAATCATTCTCCAGCTGACAGTTTTTAAATTGCTGATTTATTTTCATAATAATCTAACGGTTCCGAAGTCACAACTTTTTAACTTTTATTTTTTTTTGCACACGTCATAAATTAGCTTTTTAAAAAACGTCAACGTTTTTCAACAGTCTTAATTAACATTTCATTTTTAATGAGATTTTGGCCGAAAAAGTCCTTTCCAGCAAAAATTAAGTTAAAGCTGATTGTGGTAAAATTTCCCTATCCCCTTTCAATAGTTGGCAAGTGCACTTTTATACTTATAATTAAATGTCTTAAATGAAATAGAGAAATATATTTTTTATTTTATAAGAAAGGCATCGTCTTAACAATTTTATTTAATAAGAAAATAAACTGATGTGCTGCCCATCGGACCGTTTTTTCATTTTAAGCTTCGGGTGTAAATAACCCACCTCAAAGTCACTCGAAGACCCAATTAGAATAAAGAGGACATTCTCCTGACTAAATAATCTTGTGGTGTCTCACTAATATCCTCTTGGCAAATTTATATTTACTAATTTATTATATCCTCCTTTATAATACAATCCCAGCTCTGAAGCAGGACCGGAAGATGATGGCTAGATGATTGTTGATATTAAAAAGGGGGGTGTGGGTTGTGGTGGTCTGGTCTAGACCGATATTTACAAAAACTGGATCCAAATTTAGTTATTTACCTTAGAAATTTAAATACGAATTTTCATAAAAATCCTCTTAATCAAATATATCCTAAAAACCGACAAACGATCTTAGAAAGTAGATGATAAAAAGATAAAATAAATAGATTTGAACCCGGATTTTTGAATTTATACACTTACCGGTCCTATTAACGAATGAGTTTATATCTCCAAGAACCTGAGATCAAATCTCACATCGGTTCCATTATTTTTAAAATTAAAATAAGAACTATATTAAAATTATAAACAAACCCTGGAGAAATTCTGAACTTTCACCTTTAAAATAAGGGGTATTTTTAAAGGATTATAATAAAAAAAATTGAATTACTTTTTTAGTTTACTTATCTATTTTCATCAATGCTATTATGGGAGCTTAAAACAAAAAAACAAACAAATTGAGAATGAAATTGACAGGTGTGGAATAGATAAAAAAAAATGAGACCGATAGTAGGCGTTTGATCAGTGGGTGGTTAAGTGTTTAGGTGCTTGATCCACCCCCGCGCTCCCTCCTTCCCACAGGAAGTGACTGGGTTGGGGCCCGCAGGACACGCGCTTCCGGTCCGCGTGACGAGCCTTAATGGGGGCCCACAGGATCCGCTCATTGGCCACAATGGAGAGATGAGAGATGGAAAACGAGAGATGGCAGACAGCCTCCGATCCATAACGTTTGATAAAAAAAGAACCAAGCCAAAACCACCCACGTCTCGGATTTAACCAATCTTTTTATTTCCACTCGCAATATTAAAAAAAAAAAAAAAAACTCGCTAATGGTTTTTGCATCCCGGACCTTCTCAATATTTTCTTTCAAGGTTATCCACCTCATTTAAAGACATAGGTTAAAAATTATAAGGCTATTATTGTAAATTATACCACGAAACAAACATTGGAAGTTTTAAAAACTTAATATTCAAATAATTGCTAATCATTAAAAATTTTTATTATACAAGAAAAAAATCTAACCCTTATAAAATGTAATATTATTTTATAATATAATTTGTATTTAATAGTAGTTAGCACCATTGATTCTGTTTAATAATATTCAAAAAAATCTGGTGTGATGACCACACATCACACAACCTCTTCTTTCTCTTAACTAAAATAAGGAAAATTGTATTAAGTGCTATCACACCAGATTTTTGCGTCGGGTCCACTAGGTAGCCGGTTCATAATTTTATTCAGCTTTTACTTTTTAGTAATTTATCATTTATGTGTGTATCAACCAACTATTTTATCAATGTTATTTAAAAAAATCAAATAAATAATTAAATTCCGTTTTTTTTTTTTTAATCTTTTCGGCATCTGGAACCATATAGACATTAAATGATATACAATATACACAGGGGTGTTCAAAAAAATAGAATAGCTGATATATTATTGTGAGTATTACAATATTGCAATATAAAGGGAATAAATAGTTATAGCACAGACGCAGTTTCTTCGTGTAATTTCAAAAAGTGCTCAAACTGCAAAACAAACATTTTTGAACACGATGCTGTACATTCCTGGATACATCTTCCAAAGTAGCTACAGGAATTGCTTCACAAACCATTTCAATTTCCACTACGGTTTCCCATAAATAAAAATCAGTTGTAAGGGTAGGGTACTCAATCGGACCCCTTCGTCCTGGTAGTATTATCCAGGTAGGCACGCACATCTAAATGAAGATTTGCAATTTGAGCACTTTTAGAAATTACACGAAGAAACTGTGTCTGTGCTGTAACTATTCGCTTTATATTGCTGTAATACTCACAATAATATATCAGCTATTCTATTTTTTTGAACACCCCTGTATATATTTACGATACAAATGATCCAAGCAATTGGTATCCTATTGATATAAATAAATTTCCATCGGACTGCCTGGGATCCGAAGCCCCACCCTTGATTTTTAAGGTTATCACTTCTTATAATGTCAATATCTTTAACCTCTCGGCCACGGTGGGGGGGGGGGGGGGTAAATTCCGTTTATGAATAAACAGGAATTAAAAATTTATATTTTGTTTTCATGGCAACGGATCTTCCTATCTTCATTCTATGGAATAGTTAAAATCTAAAATCGAGGGCCCCACATTATTTTGAGGTAGAAAATGATTATTACATCTTATAGATCATTCTATTTATTATATGTTCAGCCAATTAATCAAAATGGTTAGAGTGGTTTAAGAGAAAATCAGAAAACGCACAGACATTTTACGAAAACCCCCCCCCCCTCCCCCTTCAGAACGTGTATTTCTGTTGACATCGATTCTTTTGCGATCGCAAGATTTCTTTGTGCTATTTCTTTTTTATACACATCTCCCACCCTTCCTCAATCTAGTTATAATGGATTCTCAAAAAAAATCCCTCATCTCATTAAAATTTATACGATCACTAAATAATCGATCTTTTTAAAAACCTACTGTTGTTTCACTTTTCCAACATTTTTATTTTTGTCTTCAGCATCAGAGACTTTTTACAATTCTATAAATCGTAATATGTTTAATACGATAACTTTTTATCTCTCCATAATATATATTTAAATTAATTTGGTATCCAATATAATTTGAATAAATTTAATCGCTCAGATTGCATTTGTTATTTTTATACAAGCAAATCAAAATGTCACCCATTTCTTAATATTTATTCATTTGGATTGAAAATTTCCTCCATCCCAAATTTGGAGATTGGATTCTGATGTTGACTGAATACCAATTTAATAAGAGTCGTTATTTCATTCACTGCTCATTGTTTGTGCTTATTTACTTTCCATTCATTTAATATTCTAAACAAAACCAAAAGATTAATTAGAATTTTAAAAAATAACAAAATGCAATGAATAAAATTTTTAATTTTTCTTTCCTTTTTAACTCTTTTCTTTCTCTCACCGGCGGTTCGAGCTTCAAAGAACAGCCACCAAGATCATTACCAATAAGCAAGGCCAAACACCGCTGAATCTCGGATAGGCGGCCTCCGAAAAAAAGAGGGTTGAAAGTCCACCGGATATTAAATATATAATCAAAATTGCCTCTGACGCCAAAAATGAATTAAATGAAATTTAAAAAAATTCTCTCCATGTTAAACTAAAAACTAATTCTCTTTGAAAAAAAAATTCCTCTTGTGAATAAACGAAATTATCTTGCCTTCAACGTTTCAAGCGCCTACCTCGCTTATCCTCAGAACAGGCAAAAAGGTTAAACGAAAATTGAAGGTGTTATAAACATCGTTGATTTATTTTATTAAAATCCTCTCAATTTGATAATCATTTCGCTTTTGTACCAAACAGTTTTGTGTCAAGACATCTCTAATTTATGTTTGATATTTTGCCTTCCCTAAGGATGAGCACAACTAGCGCTCAAAACATTGACGGCATAATCATTTTATTTATATTCTTTTTGGTTGAACCATTTCAATTTAAAATCAGGAAAAATGACATAAAAAGAATTTAATTTAACTAGCCTAGATTGAAATGAGGGGGTGGGGGGAGTGGGGGTGGAAACTCTGACTAAAAGCTATCTTCATAGCAAGAAGGAGTCAAATGAATTTTTTTTCGAATGTCGGGAAGCTCAACCTCGCTATCTAGGATTATAACAAGGCAGCGAGCGAAGAGTAGAGCAGAGAGACACTTACAGGGAAGATCCCATCTCAGGTATTTGTTATCTTCCCCGTCTGTAACATACTTTTTCCTTTTCGCTTGCTCTATTTACATACTTAAAAGATTTATAAATAAATAATTACTAATGATTAAAATAAATAAATAAATCTTCTATAAAAAGATCAAAGAAGTTAGAAAGTCTCCCATTCAAATGATATATTAATGACTACCCTGTCATGTCTGTGCTCTTCACTATTATGTTAAATAAAACAATTAACCCTTCTTTATCACACTATAATAAAAAGCTCTGTTCAAAAAATTTCCCAAGTAGTTTCGAGAAGAGGTTTGTATAAATCTTAATTAAAGGCCAGTCCTTTTTTGCTCCTTAAATTTCACCTTCATTTAATCCCCCGAAGGCGGAGCTCTTGGCTTTGATTTTCTCTGCAATTGGACAATCTCCCCCTTCAGGTTTCATTTAATAAGATGAATTCATTTGAATATGATCCTTTCTTCTCTTTTTTTTTTTCTTCATCTTTCTTTGATGTTTCAACCTTTAAAATGAAAATGAATACAAACCTTAATATTAAATCATTCAAAAAAAAAAACAAACAAACAAAAAACAAAAATGATTCTCATTTTCTATTTTTAAACCTTTTGAAGTGAATTTGCTTTAACATGTGTTCTTCTCTCATTTATTTATGGGTAATTAACCAGCGAAAAAAAAAATGAATTTTTTGGTTGCCTACTCTCAAGGAATTCAATTTTTTGAATGACTATTATCAATTTCATTTTAAAATTACTTGGCTATCAAGCCACCATAAGATGTCTCAGTTGAGAGCATAAATTTTTACTCTTAATTTGACACCAGATATGTATTAAAATTTTTTTTTTTTTGAGAACATTTATGAGTTCATTTTATATCTAAGTCCTTTGACTTCTAATATTTTCTTTTTGTTCCAGGTAAATGAACATTCTCTCAGTCTTAATAACAAGTATTCGAGATATGTAAGTTAATAAAACTTTTTTTGAACCTTTATGTGGTAGGTCACAAATTTCATTATTTCTTTCTCCACAACTAGTATTTTAATTTTTGTATTAATTGAATTAAATACTATTAAAGTATAACTTGGGTCAGGGGTTCTGTTCTTTTCTCTCTTATATATTCCGTTTTTTTTTTTAATAATCATATAATAGTTATCGTAATTATTATATAATAGATTTGGTATCCTTGCGGTGACCAGAAAAACTGATAATTTACTACATATAGTTTTAAAATGAAACGAAAGTGCAACAGCCTTTTTTACGAGAAAAATGATTTTATTTAACCCCTTTTGAGTACGGAAACACCCCTTCCTCAGGAGTCACAGATTTTTTTTCATTTTAATTTTTAGTCTTTTCGGCTGCTGACGCCATCCATGTTCACTCTAAATATACATATATATATTTTATGCGAAAAACTTGTATCGATGATTTCTTTCTTTTTGGACGTTCAGCACTGTAGTTTCTCGAAAGCCACCTATCCGGTGTTCAGCAGTGCTTTGCCTTGCTTATTGACAATAATCTCGGCTGTCAGCAACTACTTCATTATTAAACAACATCTATTAAAATTTATAAGATATATATAATTCTAGAGAATATTCCATTTTGAATTGCTGGAAGCTAGGCAAATAAGATGACCAACTCACTCACGATTGGCGTTTTCAATTAATTGTTCAAGAGCTCTGCTAGACTGGACGCATGCGCAGTTGTTAAATCTCCATATAAATTAACAACTGTCCATTCGTAGTTCACTCTAGAGAAGCCCTTGAATAATTAATCGAAAACGTATTAGAGACTGAGTTGGTCATTATAATTACCTTCCAGCATCCAAACTCTAATCTTGGTATTCTCTAATCCTTTTAAAAGAAACACATGCGAAAAAAATTTATACAACAGGTTTTCCCACTCCTAAAGGAAAAATTGAATAATTCAAAGAGAGAATTTCCCAAAAGATCACACTTTTAATCCCATTTTTATTTTTTTATTTTTTCAATTTTGACCCTTTACCCCCTTATAAGCTCTTTAGAATTTTGATATTTCACGTCTTTTCGTCTCATAAAAATAATTTATAGATATATAAATCTTATGAAAGGGAAAAGGTAAAAAGTGAAAAATGAGAAACAAAATAAAAAGGTCGTTCATTTCAGAATGATAGGTGAATTGTTCAAAGCACAAGCTGGCTGGTCTGGATATCCCAATCGAATGGACCAATTTGAACTTAGAGAGAGAGAGAGAGAGTCTTTAGGTGACAAACCTAATCTTGGCGAGGTTGTCAGGTGCGTAGGTGGTTGGTTGGTTCTGCGTCATCGGTTTGCAAAGCTCAGAGGAGGGAAACATAAATTCAATGTCAACTCCGAGAAATGGGAAATGAAGAGAGAGAGTTGAAGTTAGAGGCTCCCACACCATTAATTACCCTCAATTGCAATCAATCGGATATCAAATTCAAATCGAACTCGAAATACACTCATGAAATTCATTAATTAAACAAACAAAAAAAAAAAAAAAAAAAAAAGTTTTCTTTCGGCCACGCTCTTGTGAATTAGGCCCCAAATTAACCGAAATTTCAACTTCCTGATTTAAATGGGAATATTTTTAAGTCTCTTGAGTCATTGATAGAATACGGCCAGCCATTTTCCTATTTCATATATTCATTCAAAGTCAACGAATTATTTTTTCCAAGTTGCTTAATTAAAATTAGTTTCATGCAAACAATTTAACAAAAACTAATTTCTAAATATAAATTAATTTTCAAGTGATTCAAGCAGGAGAGAGTTATGAGAACTGACTTTTAATTTATAAAATAAATTATATAGTTGAAAAAAAATGTCAAATGCCAAATTAATCCACAAAATGCTTTTTCAATAATATTTTTAATTAAATTTATGTCTTCTATTCTATATAAATTTTAATAAAAAATAAAGATACCCCCCCCCCCCCCCCCCCCCCCCCCCTCATTTTTTTTTTTTTTCTTTTTTTGTTTTTTATCTTCATATTTCTTTTTTTTTTT
>JAAAKE020116263.1:0-15982 GCA_010014785.2 Anisolabis maritima | reverse complement strand
GGTTAATGAGCAAGGGGAAAGAGGGAGGGAGAGGAAGGGGGGGGGGGGGGGGGGGGGGTTGGTATGGCCTATATGTCGCAAGAGTGGAGTTTATATGGGTTAATTTTCATTTTTGAAACACATTTGAACAATTTGAAAATTTTGTGAAACCAAAATTTAAAGAAAATTAATATTTAATAAATGATTAAAAATCAAAAATAGAAAAAAATGAAAATAACCTATATATAGTATTTCCCAAAAATAGTGAATTCCAATTATACCACGTGATGTTGTTTTTTTATAGAAATAAAAAACATTTATTTTAATATTTATTATTACAATATTTATTTTCTTTTTATTAGAAGATAAAGAAGCAACTTCACGGGGTACAATTGCAATTGAGAAAGTTACAAAATATATATATAATCTAACAAATATTATTGATCGAAAAGCAAAAATTTTCTTGCAATATTAATTAATGTTTTTTTCAAATAAATCATAAATGCATGTACATTTTGTAAAATGTTTTCACACATTCCGATCTGTCAAAATGTCCGCGAATGAAAATAAGTTGGGAATTACTACCTACCTACCTATATCATTTTCTAGTGTAATAATCTATTAATTATATTAAATTCTATATCTAACTAGAGCTATCTATCTATAACAAAGTGAATTAAAAAAAGAATAATTTTAATTTTTAATTTATATATCTAAAGTTCATTTCTAATAACTTTATAACAAAATAACTATGATCTGAATGACTTGTCTTTTTCATTTATATTTTTGTTCAATAACGTTATTATTTATTATTCATTTTATTTTTATTTTAACTGTTTGAATGTCAGTTTTATGATTTGTTTTTTATTGATTTGAAATTTTGTTCTTGGCCGAAAAATGTTTAAAAAGAGGGGGGACCACATTTTACTTCTCTTGCCCACCCCGCTTTACACTTTTATAAGATGCTTTCCAAAATAAGTAGGACAAATGTCAGTCTTACTAGATAATCAAGTACATAAAATCCAAAAACAATTAATTTAATAAAAGGTAAAAGATTATAAAATTTGATGTTTTGGTGAACATGAACATCTATTTATCTATTTAAAATGAAACAAGAGCGTTTGTCCTATTTATTTTGATACGCATTGTACTTTAGAGTTATTCCATTTTACCCAAGATTGGGTGTAGATTAAAATTTCCAAAGATAAATAAATACAAGTGAGTTGTATGTATGTATGTTGTAGTGATTTATTTTTCCTAAATTAACAAACAAATTGCTAATAGAGAAAAATATATCAATCCAAATACTATAAATTTGAAATTATCCTTAATTACTATTAATTATCCATACACTAATCCATTTGTCTTTATTTGTCTATAGAAAAATTCATCAAACACTCAAATTCAAGTAAAACTTGTTGACTCTTTAAATGAAATCTGAGTCTCCTTTAAATAAACGCTGGTCTTACTTGATCTTATTTTATTCCTTCAAGAGATTCCAAACAATGACCTCAGTAGTCGAAAGTGGAAGAAAAAGAAGCTTCACATAGTGTCTCTACCGTGAACTTATACTTAAGTACTTCACAATTTATATTCAATATGAGTCATGGATGAACATGTGATGGCGATCTAAAAAAAAAAATATTTCGAATGTATTTTATATAAAATTGATCAATAATTATTAATAGATTAATAAAAAAGCAAGAGTTTAACCCTTTTCAGAAAATAAATTTTTATGGACCTATTTGTTAAATGGGGTGGGGGGGGAGGATTAATTCCTAAAGTTTATTGTTTTTGATTAGTTATATTAAATAATAAAAATTTGTATTTTTTTGAAATTTAAAAAATATCTTTATTTTAAGGGGGGATTTATTATTCGATTACCAAATCATTTTTTTTAAGATACAATAAATAATAAAAAAAAATTTTAATAACTAGATAAAATTTTTTTTTTAATTTTCTCTCTTTGTCCGGCCCATATTAGTTTCGAGTTATTGAATTATGATATATAAAAAATAAATTTAAAAAACACATATGATCATTTTAGATAAATCAAAAACCGTAAAGATTAGAGGCTGCTTTTAATTAATGAACTTGGAAGATGTTATCCCCCATCCGTGAGTTAAGGGGACGGTAATTGAGCCGGTGGTAGTTGTCAGCCCCAATGACATCTCTTCAGCGGAAGTGAATGCCTTGAACAAACACCGGACGCAAAGGAGATTGGGTTGGTGGTATCTCAAGTATCTGTAAGCGCCGTCCTGGCGCCGGGACTATACACATCTACATACACACAAGGTCAAAACAATGAAGTCAAAAAGTATCAAATACTCGACATTGATTTTTTCAAGTTTGTATGCTTTAGCTCTCGAACGTTTTTCACTCGACTTGTTCTGTTTGTTTTCGTGTTCGGCGTGGGAACCGAACCCTGAACCCTGGGCCTTCCGATGCCCAAAAAGAGAGCTAATGTTTATATAATCAACGCAAGCCTGTTTAACAAACACAATGGATCGGGGGCGCAACATCTCCGATTTCAGTTTAATCAAGCTACGACGCAGGGATTGGATATAGATATTTGAAAACAGGGTGACCCAGAACATTGTCAACAGTCTATGAATATAAGTATGTAAATTCAGAAGCTACTCACTCTTGTTGTGTGTCCTAAACCCTTGAATCTCTCAATTTTTTAAAAATGGAATGAAGAACTCTTCTAAATTCTGAAACAAAAAAAAAATTTTACAAAATTTAGATATCTTTGAAATATTAAGAGGCCTATGAATATATTTAAAAAAAATTATTTTAAAATGGGGCCTGAGAATTTGATTTTAGTGATGGATTTAGAAGAGAGGTAGTCTAATGTCATTAGTCTTGGTAAAGCCTAGTCTCAGCGAGACGTTTCGAAGTATCTTTAATAAATTATTTTGAATTTGGATCAAAATAATAGCTAAAAGTCAAATTAATAAGCTTGTATATAAATAGATTTTTAAACTTTCACATATATATATATAATTAAAGAAATTAAGAATGACTATATATATATATATATATATATATATATATATATGTCAATATACAGTATATATACAATCATCTATTTTCTTTTATAAAAACTTGTAACTCATTTTCTCTCTATATTTTTGAATAGACATTTAAGATAAATAATTAATTACAACATTATTTTGAAATATTATTTTTATAGAACATGAATTTTAAAAAAATGAGGAAAAAGGGCCGAGATAGCCAAGTGAAAAGGTTTTGTAATTTTTATTATTATACTTACACTAAGACATTTCAGATCATATTTTAAGGATTCATCTTTAGTTTTGGAAGAAAATATTTGTTTAATGTTAAGTTAATCATGGTCTATGCACAGATATTTATATCCCATATATATATAAATTATTTATCTTAAGTGTCTAATCAAAAATCAAAAAAAAAAAAAAATATATATATATATATATGGCATATAAATATCTGTGCATAGACCATGATTAACTTAACATTAAACAAATATTTTCTTCCAAGACTGAAAATGAATCATTAAAATATGATCTGAAATGTCTTACTGTAAGTATAATAATAAAAATTACAAAACTTTTTCACTTGGCTACCTCGGCCCTTTTTCTTCATTTTTTAAAAATTCATGTTCTATAAAAATATTATTTCAAAATAATGATTTATGTTATAATTAATTATTTATCTTAAGTGTCTAATCAAAAATCAAAAAAAAAAAAAAAAAAAAAAAAAAAAACAAAATGTAGAGAGAAAGTAAGTTACAAGATTCTATAAAATAAAATGGATGATTGTATTTATACTGTATATTGACATATAAGCTATACAGACCAGAATAATTAAGTTGACTTATTTTTAGTTTGAAAACATGTTCTGAATGCTAAACTTATTATATTATTATACAAATATCTTTAAAATTTTAAATACAGAAACTACTGTGGTTTCTAAAATCTTTTTATGTTAGGTATATATATATATATATATAATTTTATCAATTTGCTCAAAAGCAAAAATTTATTTATTAAAAAATAACAGGGTCTTATTCCATTTATTTAATTAAATTTAAAACTATTTTTATAAAACAAATTATTTTTTTTGTGAACTTAATATATATATATATATAAATATATATATGCTTTGGTTTTTGAATGATTCATATTATAATTAGTATTTTTTTTTAATTAAATATGTCGATTGTATTTTCTTTAGCAAAATGACATCATATTAATTTTAAGAATTCAAATGAAATTTAATGTTTATTAATAAAAAGATAAAATAAAATACGATCTACACTCTAAATATAATAAATATTTAAAAATAATTTAGTTTTATTTGATAAAACAAGACTTTCATTTAAATATTCCATCCTTTTATAGAATCTGATTGCTCTGCATTTACTTTTAGACCCTTAAAATACTTAATTCAGTGTAGGGATTGTGGAACTCTCAATATAACCTAATTTTGAATAATATGAAAACTTATTTTAATAACAAAACATTGGTTAAATAAGGATGAGTTATAATGATAGAATTTTAGAAGCATGGTTTTGGTGAAGTCAAAGCTAGAAGGGAAATGTCAACTAAATGAAAACAAAACTCACAAAATAGAAGTAATGAGCTAAAAATGTAATTATAAGAATAGATATTATTAGTATAGATAAGTCTAAATGGCACATGTTCAAACATAAATTTGCAAATTTATATATATTTAATATTATTGACTGTAGTATTAATACCCTGGAGTCAGCAAAAAACAAAAAAACCGAATGATCTGCTAAATATATTTCTTCTATGTGTATCAAAATTATAGATGATGATTCTATCCTAGGTCTGGGTTATACCCAGGACAGGCAAGCAATAATATATATTATATAAGTAAAATGCCAAGCTTGAATATTGAATGTTTCATATTAGAAACATGAAGCTCTTTTGTTTACTTATATAAATTCATATTTAATATTATATTGTATATATAGACTGCTAACATGGTCTGATGAACGCAGGGATTTAGAACCGTAAAGTTAAAAGTACAGATTGATTTAAATAATAGAAATATATTATTAGATTGTACATCTTTTTTTTACTGACTCCACCATCAAAATATATGTTAACTAATTACTTGACGAATTCACAAAAAAAGAAAAAAAAAAAAAACAAATCGAAGCGTAAAGAAATTTTGTAATTTTGATTGGAATAAATGATTAGTCTATACAATTAAATCTATATTTAATGTTTGTTTTAATTTTGTAAAAACAAATTTGATTCAAATCACATGTTGAATAATTAATTTTTTATATTATTAATAAAATGAAATCATTATTTTACTGTTTAATAAATTAGTAAGAGTGGAAAATAATTTTAAATTTGACTTTTTTAAAATAAAGAATTATTTTGTTTAAATAAACCAGTATGATATTAATTTAATATAGTTTTTATTTTATTTTTCTACTTAAAAATGAAATTAATTGAATGTTAAAGTTTTGGATTTCATATTTTAATAGGAAAGCAGAAATTTTGTGAGGTTAGAAAAGTGACACTTGATTTTGGACATCGACGATTAACATTTGAATAAAGGATTTAATTTTTACTTACTTTAACTACTAAAAATTCGAATTATATATAAATAATTAAAATATTAATATAATGGGAAACTGATTAAATAAAACAAAAGAGAAAAACATTGACACATGTATGCATGTTACTTAATAAGTCAGAGAGATTAAAAAATAGAGTGGAACAAAGAGATGGAAACTTGTAATTTTTTTTTAGATCTTGGATATAAAAAGTGGCGTGAATGAGCATGCCGCACAACATGCTTAAATATTATTATATAAGATTTAAAAATAAAACAAATCTTTCTCATATTTAATATATAGGCAAGTGAAAAAAAAAAAATATATAAAAAATTATTTATTATTATTAAGCTTCAATATTAAAAAGCAGAATAATTTGTTTTTTCTTCAGTCCTAAAGGAAGGGCCTCGACTTCAAAGGTCATTAGCGCCTCCAGTCTCTTTAATGATTATTGTTATAATATTAATTAGAATTTCTAACTTGTGAAAAAAATAAAAAAAAAATTTTTCATGTATTTAATTAAAAATCTTGGGACACTAATTGAAAATGCTATTTTTTATTTAATTCAATTTTTATTGAGCTTTTTTGCTTTTGCTAAATTAAATCATCCCCAATCTAGCTCAATTTATAGTCCCATGTATAGCCAAAAAAATTTTCTTGCCATTTTTTAGAGTTCAGATGTGTATCGGAGGCACAAGCATTTACGATCGTTTAAATTCGAACCTGAAAATGATCAAATATTTATAGCAAATAAATACTAAATTATTACACAAGATAATCTTAACAGAAAAGAAAAAATATCAAGAGATGGATAGCTGAATGCAAACTGTTCAGCTAGTATCTATCTTAATATTATTTTAGTTTATTAAAAATTAGTCATTTTATTAATTTATATTAATAACATTTATTTTAAATATAAAGTTAAAAATTTAAAGAGTGAATATTTGTAATAATGCTAATGTAATAATGCTAGGTTAGAAATATTCCAACAAAATATTTTAGGAAATTAATATTTTCTTATTTTAAATTATATATAAAATGTTAATTATTATTGGAATGTAAATATGAAATATTAATTAGAATTTATAACCTGTGGATTGGATTATTATTTGATCTTGTTTGAAATATACACTTAAAAAAATAGCTAAATGGGATGTTTGTTCTTGACTTGTTCATAGATCATAGTTGCTTCTATCACAAGTCAAGTCAGCAACTGTAGCAACGCCAATCACATTATATATTAATGTATAATAAATCAAATTATTTATTTTTATTTATTTATTATTACAGTTGAAAGAAATTCTTTTAATGTAAAATAATTTTTGAAAAAGTTAAATTCTGAAATGAGAGTCAAGTTTATATTTTTTTTTTTGTCTTTTCGACATCTGAGGCCATATAGACATTAAACGTTATATAATTGTTTTTTTACGATACTAATTATCCAGACATATTAAATCAATTGGTATCCAATTTGATTTAAATAAATTTTCATTGGACTTCCTGGGATCCGAACCCACACCCCTTGGCTTTTAAGGTTATCAATAGTGACAATATCAGTATCTTTAACCTCTCGGCCAGGGGGGGGTGGTCAAGTTTATATAAAAGGCATATAGTGGCGTTGCATGTGAGGTCACATGCTTCATTTGCCTCCTTCCCTTCTCCAAATCACCTTTATTGGTGCAAGCGAAACAATATCATGCCTGCGTTCACAACGTTAATATATCTAGTTATTACATTATGGAGGTGTTACGTGCTGATAGATTTTTTATTAATTATTTATTGATTTTGAATTACGGTGGGAACAACTAACAATCTTAAAACAGAAGAGAAAGTTTTGAAACACCCGGTGTCTATATAAAAAAAGGCATCGTCTAGCTGCCTCCCTTGGGATCGAAGGGCTCATTTGTAGCAATGGCGGCTCACGTGACGTCATTAGCCAATTGCGTTTGTTAATAGCCAAATGACTCCTTAGGGTCTTGGGATTCCTGTCGGTGTCGGGTATCTCGGGTAAAGAATGGAAAAAGGACTCCTCATCCAGAGAGCGGATGACTATTTTGTCTTTTGTTCCAATTCAACAAAGCAATCCGGAAAGTAAATTCACCAGAATCGATGTATTAATTGGAAGATTCTTAAATTACTTTGAATGAGATTTGTTCACTAAATAAAGAAGGCAAACAAAATGTTTAGATTTTTTTTAGTTTCGAAATTTTTTTTAGGAATTAAATTATTAGAGTAATTTTTTTTGGAGTAAAACAAAAAGAAATCCTTTATTTGCAAAATAACGAAAAGGACAGTAGTTTTTTAAAAAGATTTTTATTTTAAGATTTTTCCCTGCTTGTTCCAAAGATATTATTGCCCCTCTGCTCCAAAATTTGACAAAATTATAAACAAATAGCATCCCTGGTTGGAGATAAGTGTTAGTTTTCAGACTTTTAAGGATATTTAGGCATCGGTTGCGAAACAAATTCTAACCGAAAAAGACTATAAAGCATCATAGCTTGTTTTTGTAAGTTAATTACGTAAAGTGGGAATAATTGGCATCTTCTTTGACCCTTGAACTTTTATACTGGAAGTTTTGCTCTAGGGATCACATTCAAATTTGAACATAAATGTTTGGCTATATCTGTTATCGTTATTTAAATAAATCAGTACCCAATTATTTTATTTTATTTTAAGAAGTCAGTGATTTGATTCTACTTCAAGGTTAAAATGCAAATTCAAAAATAAATATAAGCCTAATAAAGGAAGTAGATGGCAGGTTTCAGCAACAAAAAAGAAGCTCTTGGATGCTAAAATCCGAAAAGAGACTTTCAGACCAATAAATTTTATCCAAACCCTCCTTCAATAAAATAATATAGAAAATTAAAATAACTGAGTTTAATAAGAATTATTGAAGAGAAGTGTGTTAGTTTTATCTAGTAGCCAGTAAGTTAGTTACTCTTCAACTCAACTCAAGTATATATTACATTTATTTCGTGTGTTTATAAACTTGATACCTTATAAATTTGCACATCAAACAGGAAGTGCGCTTAAAGAGAAGAAAAGAAAATTCAACCCAAGCTCAAAAACACATTCCCATATCGAAATGAAGAGACGTTTGTTTGTTTGTTGTTGGAAGGCAGGCGCCAGGCGGCAGCCTAAGAAAACAGCCCATTTGGGGGTAATGGGGGTAATGAGCAACGATTTGGGCAGATCGCTAAAGGTCTCCTAGAACTTAAAACCACCTAAAACCAAACTAAACTAACATAAACAAAGACGGATTGCATTTGCACAGGAAGATATTCTCTCCCTGTCAAAACGAATCGCCCTCCTCCGTCTCTCTCTCTCCCTAGGCCTATTTAAAACGAGACGAGGGACATAAGTTGTTATGACAAGTCAACTGTCATCAGATAATTTAATTTAAATTAAAAAAAAAAGATATTATTGTTTTGAATATTAATTAATTAATTTTTTCCGCAAAGCTTTTATTAAAACCAACCATTTAATTGTATATATAAGAAAAGCTTAGAAACTTAAAAGGCTTCTGTAGATAAACTGAATGCAACTTCCAAATAAATTGCCTTAGTTGACATACATATAAATATAGATACATAAGCCTTTAATTGTCGATCTTAAGAAGATAAGGTCTCTTTATTCGAAAAGATCCAGAAAAATGAGTATCACAATTAATGTAGAGACCATCTTCATTTATATTCTAGACTTTCGTTTAAAACATTCAATATTATAATTATTTATAATCTTTTTAATAAGTCAGATCCATCATCTTTCACGCAACATTTAAAAAATCTTCACGATGAAATGGGTAACTGTACACATATCAGAGATATGTGAAAAGGGAGGAAGTCAGTCAATAGGGTAACCTCTATCGAAATAAAACTCCCAAAATATGAAACGTTTCGGGTTTAATTAGATAATGCCATCATAAGTCGTTAGAGTTGAAATGAGCAATAAAATTAAAAAACAACAACTTTACAAAATAAATTTAAAATAATAACTTACAATATATGCAGATTCAATGTATAAGACATTAAAAATCGCAGATAGAGTTGTTGTATATTACAATACACAAAAATATATATAATAGTTATATATAAAGTGTACATAGATAAAAAAAAAGTCATAACGTTTCATATTTTGAGAGTTTTATTTCGGCTACCCTACTGACTGACTTCCTCCCATTTCACATATCCCAAAAAATAAGTAATTTTATATTAGCGTGGAAATTAATATGATGGAAGTACATACAATTAGAGTCGTAAAGGGTGAGAAGTAAAATGTATTCATGGATGTCGCTGAGCATATGGAATCAGGGCCATACACAAGTCCATAGGATTAGGTGATCATACGAAAAACCTTTACAACTTCATGAGTATCATTCCTCCAGAATATTCTTAAAAAATCTCTATCTTCTTCAGAAATAGATATCATTCTATACATTTTAATTATATCTGCAGAAAAAGCACTCTTATTGTATGTAATCTAAACGATATTAAATTTTCCGAATATCTATATGAAGTGATGGACCCTCCATTTAAAGAAAGTTTATTAGATCTTTTCATAGACCAATTTAAAACAACTCCAAGACACATGGAAAGGCTGGACTTTTTCTGAGCAACAGTAACTCATATAATAAACTTTTTTTCTTAGGTTAATCTAATCAACTATCTTCTTTAAAATTAAATATTCCTTTATAAAATGAGAGTATTCAACTTTATAGAATTTATCTTTTAAAAAGCAAAAAATCGATTTAAAACTAGAGAATGGGATTTATTATTATTTTTTAAAAGTCGTACTGCAAATCTATTCTCAATTCTTTTAAAGGTGTTTAGAAAGTGTTTAAAATGATTAACTTGAGAAAGTGGAAAGCTGTCAAGAGTCCAAAGCTACATATTTTCAATTTTAAGATAAAATTTAATTGAATTGGATCATTTGAACAATATCTTCTCATTAGAATCGAACCTAAACATGACGAAAAAGCGGAAAGGATTCCAGAAGGGTCGTTAATGATATTACTTTAAACAAGACTACAATATACCTGGTAAATCCAATCCTAGTATCTACAGACCCAGGTTGAAAGAAATATGGATCAGCCAAATTTAAGTTTTCAATATCATCCCATTTGGCAATATTTACTTTATAAAGAGGAATATTGTTATATATTTTATTCACAATATAAGCATTAAAAGAAATGGATGTATTGTATAGGATAGGCAGATGTAATCTTCGAGCTGGCGGAACCGAAATAAATAATTCAGAACAATTGTCAATCAGAGATCTAAGCTTCAGTTATTTACCACGAGAATCAAGTACAAATTTCAAAGAGGTCCCGAGAAGAATTTTATCGAAGATGAGGATAGAGATTTTGTAAATGGAGCTTTTCATCTATATTAGGAGAGGTAGAAACAGAGGGTTGAGGGTCAGAGCTGGAATGATTCGCGGCACATTTAAAATCTATATTCCAACATACCAGATAATTAATAAATGGGACAAGACTCTATTTTTTATAAACCTATAACTTATAACACCGAACTGTTCTATAGGCCTAAATTAAGTTTGATTACTAGAGTATATCCGTGTTTCGAATCGAATATCACTAATCTTGAAGTTAAAGATATGGCTACCCTCTCCTCCGAAAATAGCTAGACTTTAGGTTACACCTCACCCTCGAAAATATTTCTAGTTAGGTAACTGCCCTAAAAAAACTTATTTAAATTTAAAAAAGGTAATTAAGATGCCTTGGAGAAGACAACGAACTTTAAGACTGCGAGGATTTTCTGTCATTCTGACTGTTTTAATGGATTTGGTATATTAATTTCAATAGGAAAATTTGAAAGAAAAATCAAAAGTAGACCAAATCGATTCTGATCACAGCCATATCTTTAACTTCATTTAAGAAATTTGATCTTTTGTCGGGCAAAGTGAAGACGATATGGGTCAATTTAGGTGAAGAATGATTGTTGTTTGTAATTAATAGTGCTGTTTTAAAACTTGAAAATTCCTCTAGGATTAAAATATTTTTTAAAGAAATATAATAAAATATTTCCTAAATTATAAAATTAGAATATAAAATAAATCCCCCTCACAGTAAAAAATTCTTGCTACGTTAATGTTTAAAATCCACTTTTTCCTATTAATAGAACAATGTTCATTATCAAACAAGAGACCGAAAAAACGGTTCCATACACAAACTAAAGCCTTAATTCAATATAATCTTCCTTCTAGCAATATCATTTAAAGTTACTTCCGTTTCGGATCAGGGTCTTGATAGACAAAAGCAAAAACAAATCTTAAATTTACACACATTTATATTGTATAATATATAAAATAAATATGAAATTTTAATATAAAAATTTTCCATTTTTGTGGTCTTAGAGTTAAGAAATTTAAAAAATTGAGATGCCAAATTTATCCACGATTAATTAATTTTTTTCCATTCCATGACATTTGATATCATAGTGTAGAAAATAAAATTACAAACGGACGAAAATAGAAAGGTCTTATTACTCTCCCCTCCTCAGAAAATAATCTCAATATTTTTCTGTCAAAAAGTAAATATACTAAATTAAAAGTGTTCTCGAGGCGTAGGGTGAGTGATACCAAAGGGCGGAATATTTATAGATTGACATTAATTACATTTTTATAAGTATACTTATATATTGATATATAAGAAATGAGCAGTAAGAATGTCTTTACAGTTTATTAAATATTTTTATAGTAATAGATTGTTTAATAATAGTATTGTTTTCTTCTGAAGAAAGTTTGTGCAAAGTATGTTACAGCCATTGGCTTCTTTGTCTCTCTCTCTCTAGTTCTATTTTTTTTCCTCTCTCGTTTACTCCAAGATAAATATTTGTCTTCACTCTGCGGCTTGAGGACAATTAGTGGCCCATATGGAACGTAACGAGAAGCGTTCCTCCTCATCCTCGTGCTTTTTTGACCCCCCTCTCCCCCCCCCCCCCGCACAGAATCCGCTTTCTCTCTTCCCTCTTTGCAGGAAGAAATTCAGACATGAGGTATAAATGGGGTGGGTTGTTTTTTTTATTTACCCCTTGCGACAAAAAAAAAGAGAGAGAGTGAGACTCGATTTCGATTTTCCCAAAAGAAAATGGGGGAAATAAATAAAATGTGTATGATGAAAAAATATTTCCAAGATTAAAGAAAGCATTGTGAACCCTATTAGAGTATCTTTGAATGCAGAAAATATAGAATGATAGTTTTTTACTTTTCAAGTTAAATAAACGCCTCTATATTCATACAATAAATTAATATCAAAATCTAATAGTAGTTACAAATCTTTGTGGCTATTAACAATATAAAGAACATAAAATCGCCTTTTTTTTCCAAAAATGTATTATACGAAATATATATTGGGGACATTTGGCTATTTATAAATTACATAAAAATTCCAAAATACTATTTTTATAGGATACATCTAAAACCCTAAAATAAAGTGATGGGGCCGCCACATTATCGAGTAGTTCACGAAGATCGGATCTCGAGGGGGTGTGTCTCACTCCACAGGCAAAAAAATATAAAAATATACACAAAATTTTAATTAAAATATGAAAAAAATCCAAAATAATAAGTTTAAGTTCCTAATAAGACCAACTTGTTAAAAAGCACCTCCATGCCCTCTTCCACTCCAAAATTCAGTTAGGTGCCCCCCTCCCATTCAAAATCCTGGTTAGGCTACTGTCCGTCTAAAATGTATTCTTCTCCTTTTAGTTGTTAAATAAATAAAATAAAAATTGTTTAGTGTCATTAAACTTGACAACAATCTGAAAAAATAATAAAATAACAACAGTAAAGTCGGTCGACCAGTTGAAGATTAGATTAGAAATATTAAAAATATCTATTCAGCGGAATCTTAATGTTTTGGATGATATATATATATATATATGAATTATATATATATGTGTGTGTGTTTTTGATATAATGTATTAATAAACAACAATCTTGCCCCAGATCGACAGACAGATAACATAGTAATACCATAATATAATGGCGTAATTTAAATCTGTAAATCTCAAAAAAGCAAAATTGGCATGACTAGAACAAACTTTATTGGAGACGATAGGTAAAAAAAATTTGGAATTCTAACAAATTTCCCTATATCTATACATACCTTATAACTTAATTTTTTTTTAATATATTCGTCTTAAACACTGTATTTCTTTTAAATCATTTGCTGATGCTGATGAATGGATTTTAGAGGGGTACATTTTAGAGGTTCAGGCGGGAGGGAAATAAATGTATTCAGAGAGCTAAGCACCTCCTCTAAAAGGTGTCTAAAATAAAGAGTGCTTAAGAGATAAATTAGAAGATCTATTATACATAAAAACCCATATCATAAATTTTGTTTTATCTAATATGAAATTTCCTATTTTTGAATTCTATATAATTCATTTAATTAATAAAAATAATTGCTGATACTGATAGTAGTATTATTTTGAGGAAAAAATTTGATTAAGTCTCTTTATATACACATGAAGTGCGATTAATCAGTCCATCCAATTGGGAATAAAGCCAATATTTTCTGATCGAAAGCTTGAAGTGGAAGGGATTCGGGATTCGGATTGAATTCACATGGCAGGCAACCTGAGGGTACTTATCAGGGCACTGAGGACCTGAGAGAGCCTAAGGGATTTTGTTGCACTAAATCCTTGAATCAATACAAGAACCCACCATCTGCTCCCCGGGTGCTACTTTCTTTTTGAACCGAGTCTCGGAAAATTCTTTTTTTTTATTATTATTATTTAAGAACAAAATTCAAATGAAAATCCACTGAATTTTAATCCATTGTAAGTAAAAGACGATCAGGATTATTACAAATTCATAGTAGAGATTTTTTCATTAGAAAAAATATCAAATTTCTTTTAAAAAGAAGTCTAGCCCTCTCTTAATAAGTGCTCTCCCCCCACCCCCCACCTATCAGACACAGAAGTAAGGCCACGGCGTTCCCTTTTAAAACTTTCCCCACATTCGTTAAGCTACGAGTAAAACTAGCTTGAAGACTCAATAAATATAACATGTACGTATATATTTATTTAATTATAGATCTATATCTTTGAGTTGATTTTGATACTGATAGTAGTATTATATTGATTTGAGAGGAAAACTTGATCAAGTGTCTTTAAACACACATGAATTGTGATTAATTGTATCCATCCAATTGGGAATTATTTAAAAAATTTCTTAAAAATTATAAAGTTTTAATTTAGACATGTAATTAAATTGTCGTAGTTTGAATATAAGAGTGATTCCAAATGAAATGATCCAAATGAACCAGCCCGCGACATACAATTTCATGCTAATGACACATTTTAAGTTAAAGAGTCTTTTCTTTCA
Source organism: Anisolabis maritima (assembly GCA_010014785.2). NCBI lineage: Eukaryota > Metazoa > Arthropoda > Insecta > Dermaptera > Anisolabididae > Anisolabis > Anisolabis maritima. The sequence continues at coordinate 1,074 of JAAAKE020116263.1, read as the reverse complement.
ACAAAAATAATATTTGAAATGGTTTTTAAATCTTTAAATATTTTGAGAAATTATGTAAATAAAATGTATAATATACTTGAAACGGATTTGACCATTTGGCTCATTGCATGTTAAACCTTCCAAGTGCTTTGATTTAAAAAATTAAGATCATCCATTTACTTGTGCAAGCCGTAATATATATTTGAAATAAAAGGCAAATAACTGTTGACAGAGTCAAAGAAACGTTTATCGGGTGTGTGATACAAATTGCATTTTTCCAACGAGCCTCTCATCCCATTTTTTCCACCCCCGCCCGCTTTTGGAGTCTGGTTGATTGCTTCCTGGAGAGGGCCAGGAGCCCCAGTGTAAACTATTTATTGTCAAGGGGGTCGAATAGGAGACCAAGGGTGGATATAAAGACGAATTTTGTCGCCATTCAATCAACGCACCCTCCTCCAGGGCCTCTGAAAGCGGAATAACGATGTAACAGTAACAGAGTAACGGAGGCCCTAAAGCAAAGGGATGGATGCTGGCCAACTTAATCGTAATGGAAATCGCGTTAACATATCAATTACCAGTTTGGTTCAATGATTTGAACAATGTCATATTATCTTAACGTGATTAAATTCCATCTATTTCAATAGTGCTAACTATAATATTTATTGGATTATTTTCTAATTGAATTTCCTTTAAATACGCTAAACAAACACCTTTAATATAACAACATTAGATATTATATAGCTAGAAGGGCGGTTCTAATATCGTGAGAACGGGGAAGGTTTGGAAAATTTTTGTGAGAATAAACTGCAGATTCGTTTTTATTTTCACTTATTTTTATATTAGTATTGATTTATTGAAATTTTTTATTATTTTTTTTAAATTAGTTTCTCAACTTCCCCAATACTATTATGTATAATTTAATCAATTAGATAAGAGAAAAAAGTAGTGAGATATCTTTTGGATGGAAATATGTTAATAAACATTGTATATATTAATGTTTAATTATTATATATATATAGTACCATGGGCCACGAAGCAGTAGCGGAGTTTGTAAGGCAAGCACTTGATATTTATGGAAAATATCAAAAAATTATC
>JAAAKE020116241.1:0-15986 GCA_010014785.2 Anisolabis maritima | reverse complement strand
AATAGGTTAAAGAAAAAAGAAGATAGAAACTTAGATTTTTGACATTATTTGGCCTCTATTCAGGAACAAGCCTGCTCTCTAGCAGTATTAACCTGTCGAATTCGGTTCTAGGGCTGCTTAAGAAGTAGCTCTTCTGAGGAATTTTTCATGCATAGGGTATAGCTTATGAATCTCAGCGAAATTAGCAAAGTTAGTCGAATATGTTCTTATCAGAGCTGCTTGACTAAGCAGCCGGTTAAAATAATTTCCTTATGATGTGTGATTCAAAATAATGAATAATTATTATATTATTTACGTATATTTTGAATCACAAATTTAGTAATTAATTTTCGTATTTTTATTAGCACCTCCTATACACTGCCACAGACACAATATACAGAAGTGCATACACAGACACCACGGTGAAAATGGTCAAAGCGTGTTCGTAATTGATGCTCGTCCATCAAAATTTCGAAATGTCAATTTTGGTATAATTACACTACCTCTCTCGTTGGTCGGTACTAAATATCTTTTATTAATAATTTTTACTTAGGGGCTCCCACAATAATTTGATATTCTAGCTATTGACATTACTTTTTCATCTCCCTCTCTCTTAGTCCTTCCCTCTCATCAAGCATAAGGTTAAGGGGTCGGCTTGCTCATCCTCTTAGACCCTTCTGTAATTTTATATACCGACACCTACATAGGTTAATAAGGAAAGGAAAAAGCTTTTATTGAGATATAATATATTTTCTTTATAAATTATCGATTAATAATAACAAAATTATATAAGTACAAATTTTTTTGATTGTATTTTTTTATAAAACCCATCTGAATCCTAAGGGAAACGAGAGGAAATTTTATTAATTGCTTTTAAATTAAAATCTTAATTGATTGGTTAGAAACCGTATTTTATTTTTATACATTTTTTATGACCAACTTTATTCTTTTAACAAGACAAAACAAATTTATTATAAAAATTAATGGCTTATTATTTTTCTTATAAAATTTATTTCATTTTAATTATTAAATAAAGTTTCTTTCAATGAATTTTTTTTAACGGGTCAGATAATTTTTTTACTGAGAGGTCTTTGGTTGTGTCCAAAGGGAAATAAAGAAGGTAGCCAGTTCGACTGAAATTAAATAAAAACAAAAGATATAAGCTAATGAAGTCAATAGTACAAGACATTGCAGTAATATTTAATTTATATAATGTCTACACGGCTGACGTTTCGAATCTCAATGTGGACCATTTTCAGAGCCTGCTGGCAATATCCAAAGATAATTAATTATCTTGTTATTTATATTTTCATCAGTTGTGCAAGAGGATTGTAAATGTTTTCCCTTGTTACATATGGCATAATTATACTAAAATTACGAATTAGGCTCTTCTCTATTGAATTACTTTTTGCTAGCTTCCGATCTTAACACACACACACACACACATATATATGATTTTTTACTGTACTGAAAAGTACAACTGCGCTTTCCTATAACACCGAGTAAAGTTAATCCAGCGGAAGTGGTAATTCATTTGAAATTAACACATGAAAAGTTATAATATCTCCTAAATTATAAACTTTATTGAAATTATATTTATATACAAAATTGTTCTATTCGTCATTTTGAATAACTTTTGTTTGAAAATAATTTTTCACCCCTTAAGGGCCCCCTAATTAGAAGATCAAACAGAGTAAAAGATACAAAATATTATATCAAACAAAAGTTGTTCAAAATGATGAATAGAACAACTTTGTATATGTGTATTATTTGGATAAAGTTATTACTTTAGGAGATATTTTGATTTTTCATGTTTGAATTTTAAATAAAGAACCACTTCGGCCTCTTTGATTTTTGTCAAAAGTGGATATTGCTTTTGGTTCTTGATTAAAAACTTCATATATAAAATTTTGTTTCCGTTAAGCCGTTCGGCCACAGTCTTGTCTAAAATTGCGGATACACACACACACTCAAGACGAAATGTCCAAAACCAATTATTTGGTTTAAGAAGACATCATTTGGTTGAGATCTGTTGAAGTTAGAAAAAAATTGCAAGTATGAGACTTTCCTATATACTATCAGTCTTAAAAGAAATTCGAGAAAAGCTATCTTTCGTTTTCATCTTAAGAGAGGTACATAAATCCAAAAATAGTAAATTTCATAAATGTTTAAAAAGATGAAACAAAAGATAAAATTTTCCAATTTCTTTTGAGACGGATACTCTATAGGAATTTTTTAAAAAATATAAGGATTTTTTATTTATTTTTCTTGAATCTTTTTAATCTGCAAATTCGACATTCTCAAAATTTCCTATTGATTATTTATTTATGGTAAAAAAAAACAAAACAACAATAGTTATACTACTAATAAATTTTAATATCCAAAAAGATATGAAACAGTTAAATCGTTGAAAAAACCAATGCGAAAAGGACTTTTAAAATATTTATTATCAATAAAAACAACTGAACGGCGTTTTTCTTTTAATATAAAAAATAATAACGTTAAAAGTAAAAGGTCATGGATTCGTTTTAAATGATAATAAGCTTTTCACAACGACTTGAAGGAGTTTATAGCATCTTCAGATCTATCGGGGTGCTAATGTCCATAAAATTTTTTTTATTTCGATTCCTTAAGCGAATTGAATGAAAACTAAAGCGGCTCTATTTAAGAAATTAAATAGGGTTGTGGTGTTTTGCGATCGTGAAAACCTTTCGATTCTCACCCTCTATAATTCTATTTCATTTCATTATCATCTATTATTCAAAGGATATAAATAATATTTTTTTTTTATTTGGTTTTTGATTCAGAGAAAAGGAGATTAAACATTTTAAAGAGAGATGTTGAAATAGAATAGCCCATTTTATTTCACTCCCCGTTCGTTCCCTTGGGTTTAAACATATATAATTAAAAAAAAGTTTAATCATAAATAAGGTTGAGAAATACTGTGATATTTATCGATATAGTTCGATTATCTATAATATATATTTTATCTACTTAGGTATTTTTGGAAATTATCGAATACGGATAAAAAAAATGTATCGATAATCAATATTGAAATTTCATTATCGCCGAGATCCCTTTTTTTCCAAATGTGGTTAAGGGGATTAAAAAATTAGAAACTATTGCATATAAAAAAAAAAAATTACTGAAAATTTGGTTCATAAAAAAATCATATACACATTTTTTTTATAGAACAAGCCAAAAAGAAATTCTAATTTCAATCATTTTTCGGGAACAATTATATTCATAAAGTGAAAGGGTCAACGTAAAAGAAAGCCAAAAAAGGAATAACAAAATTTTTTTCTCATTTTAAAACATTATTATTATATTTTATGTTGTTATATTGATAGGAATATATAATACAAATTCGCTTGTTTAATTAAAAAGATTAAAACATACCGATAGTGATTTACAAATTAGCACTTTCTTTCTCCGACTTCTTTAATTACGTCATCAACAACCTGTTTACTCGAACCGGCTGAATCTCAACCCATAATCCTCTACTAGGATGATGGATGGATTCAATTTTAGAGATTTAGGATTTTCAATTCATTCAATTTAGGATTTCCCGACCCATAGACACTTAGGCTATCACAAATTGGGCTCTTTATACGTGTTACTGGAGGTGAGATTATCTCCCACTTTCCTACCCAAGGATGAGGCTTTCGACATAGTTAAATAATTTTTTGCGACAAGTCGGACTCAATTCTGAGTTGGGTTGCAACTTCACATCTGTGATCCCAAGTTTATCCGTTTAGCCTCTCGTCTCTTTTTCCTCGACTAGGATTATATTATCAAACATCTGGGAATGCGCAAAGCTGCCATGCCGCAACGAACTTGAATCTGCGCAAGGGCTGTGGAATTGCTTGCTTCACTCCCAAAAGATTCAGAATAGTAGTATGGATGTTGGTATCTGTATCTAAAAAATTGTGTTATTTGGTAAAGATTTAAAATTTCAATGGCTATTTGGATCATGTTGCCATGGACTGATTTATACTCTAATTTTGATGCTTTATCTGAAGTCAAAAGTTTGATATTCGAAAAAAAAATTGTGGGCAGATAGAGAGAATACAATAACGAACTTTTCAAGTTCGGTGAAAATATTATTTTATATAATTACAGTGGAAGTTGGTCTAATCTTTTTCCTTATTAATTAATGTTATTGTTATTTGGACAGGAGTAGTTGTGGATATTGTACCTACAACTGCCTTAATAACTATAACATTATTTAAGGGAATAAAATATGGTTATTCAAGATACAAACTTGAAGAAGATCATCGAGAAGAAGTTATATCGACAAATGGCACATGTCTAGAATGAAATTAAATTTTTTAACAAATAATAAAATATTTCCTATGTTCATTAAAAAATGTAATAAATATAAAAATCAGAACCATCCATTACTCTTATCGAAATAAAAAACTATCTAAAGAACCATATATAAATATTATACATATTATACACTTTTAGCATGAAAAAATCATAGACTTAGAATAATAGGTCTAACTATCCTCACTCTATCTTTTTTTAAAAAATAATTTATCTTACCTGTTTAACTCTGGTTTATTTGTATTAAATACAACGTTTCAGCCACTTTGTGACCTTCAGGTACAATTCAGATACAAGACAAGCGTCTTAAATCTAGAGACACTTCTACACTTCAGATTGTATATCTCTTTGTGATTTCATTCTGAATTGTACCTTAAGAATAAGTGGCCTTGTATTAAATACAAATAAACCACAGTTAAAGAGACATAAATAATTTATTTATTAATGATAACAAATGTCAAAGCTTCAATTCCATAATTATTAAATAAATTTATATTTTTCGGTTTTTAAATTTCTTTTACTTCTATGATGGGGTGGTGAGGGATCTGCTTGCCAGTACTATCCTCAAACATTTTTTTGTATTTTGGCATCGGAAGCCATAGAGACATATAAAAATAAATAAATATATTAATTATATTAATTATGACGATAGCCGTGATTAATCTATATTTATTTAAATCAATTGTTAACCAATATAGTTTAAATTAATTAAATAAAATAAATAAATAAAAAATTGTAAATTGTAACTAAAAAAAAGTGCATCAGTAAAGTGTGCCCCAGACAATTTTGGGGCGGATTTCAAACAGCATCTAATAAATAATTGATATATGAATTTTAATCAAAATCGTGAGAGCGAATTTAAAGAAAATCGAAAAGAAAAAACTAAAAAAGTATTTACATCAGTAAAGTACTAGTACTCTGGCCGATTTTTTTGGAAAGTTTCGAGGTGCAAGCGACTAGGGAACCTAGCTTAAATATAAAATTTCAGCCTCGTACGTTTTTTCGTTTTTGAGAAATCTTGTTAACACACACACACACACACACAAACACACATACAGAGACCATTTCGCGAGATCCATTTTTTTAGACTCAGAGAATCTCAAAATGTTGAAATCTCGACATCGATTTTTTTTTGCGATCTTTCTCACCATATATAGATATTATATATAGATAAGAGAAATTTAACAAAAGTCATATGAGGAGAGAGACGCATTCCCACTCTTTCTGATAACTAACCTTTATTTTAAAAAATGATAATTATTTTTACTATAGTTCATAGGCTTTAAAAAAGGGTGAGACACACTAGTACATTGAAAACATTCTATTTAAGTTAGGCAAATTTAATAATATGCAGGTTCCAAGAGTCAGTCAATATCCAATTATTCGTATTGGAATATCGAATTTTTTTTGTATTCGTAACATCACTAGTAGCCCAACAATCTATTATTTAGGTAGCCTCTCTCTCTTTCACAAAATTAGATTGTCTGATTTATCATTAACCTAAAAGAAAATTTTTTCTTTTGAGAATATTTCTTGAAATTTTTTTAATGTTTTTGTTTAAGTCTTCATTAAAATGCAGAAAATTCACCTCACTCCAATAAACGTTTGCCCGTTTTTTAAATTTGCATTCTTCTTTTTTTAACGGCGGAGGGAGAAAGAGAGAGGGCAAATCAGCTAACATCTTTCTCTTTTATTCTCATAAGACAACGATTCATTTTTCTAAATCACGTTTCAAAGCTCGCTAGCTCTTTCTTTGAATGCTAAAATAAAAAAATAAAAAAAATAAGCTTATGATGCTGTCGCCGAAATGAGACAGAAATTAAACTTTTCTCAAACATTTAATATAATATATATAGAGCTTTTATAATTTTAATTTAGGGAGGCTTCAAAAAGAATACGAAATATTCTCTGTAGTTCAATATTTCTACAATTAATGGAATGTGAACATTTTTTTCCTAAGTTTTAGAATTTCACGATCTTAAGATAATTTCCTTAAACTTATAAATTGAAACACTCACAGGGGTCGATCAAACCCATGTTTTCCCGTGGTTGTCCTATAAATTAATCTCCTCTTACGAGTTTGTTTTTTAGTTGACTTATATAGCTGATGAGTAGAGACGAAATTTGGTTAAATTCACACCTCTAAACCGCCACTTTGCCAATCGGTTAGAATTTATTTATTTAATTCTTTAGATGGCGGATAACCTATAAATAAAGATGTGAATTTAACCAACTTTCGTCTGGTCATCAGCTATATAAGTCAACTAAGATTCATAAACTCGTAAGAGGTGATTAATTAATTTATAAGATAAAACATTCACGGGCGTAAAACACGGGACGTGGGTTCGACTTCCGCGAGTGCCTTTTTTCAATTTACAAATTTAAGGTAAATATCTTAAGATCGCGAAAATTACCCCTCCTAATTTTCTTCCCTCCACTGGAAAGTTATAGCCTAATAATAATTCAGACAAGATTATTTATTCTCTTTATAAAGTATATTATATAATTAAAAAATCAAAATATAACCTATATTAGTTAATTAATTGGTTGTTTAAAATAATGGATTTAACTTCCAAAAATATATAGGTCCTAGGCGTAATTGAGTACTGGTGGCGGCCAGATTTCTCTGCTTATATATAAACAAAAATATATACAGTGAAACCTCTTATTCTGAATCCTGAGATAACTGACTATTTCTTTCAATCCCTGTATGATTTAACTTAACTTGAATCTCTATATACATTTTTGAGAAGCGAGGGTGTCCGGTATATATTGGTTTTATTGTATATATATTTATATATCTGTATATGAATTCTGTAGGGTGCCAAGAGGGATAGACCGCCTTCTCCCTCTCCTGCATACATCTCAGTATTATTTTTGACACATAATTATAAAATCTTTGCGTTTTTATATTTAGAGACTTAAAAAGTAACATCTCTTTGAAATTCTTTATTCTTCTAAAATAATTAATTTTTTTTAATTAAGTAAAAGTGGTTGGCCAAAATGGCTTTCCTGACGAAAACCCTTATAAACATAATAATAATAATAATAATATTATTATTATTATTATTAAAATTATAAGGATTGAAATTTTTTTGAAAATGTGAAAATGAATTTTAACAAACAAGTAGATGGAAATAAAATAAAATTTTGAGTTTCATTATTTAAAATTATATAATTTAGGAATTTTGTATATCATTATTGCTCTCCACGAAATGATTAGTTAATATATTGTCCCCTCCTCCCTGAAAAATTAACGGGAATTTATTTTACTATGTATATGACAGTTCCCTCTTCTCCATAAAACGTCAGGCTTGCTACTCTCTCAATTGTAGTTTTTAGTGCTGACCTTTAACCATAAAAATATGACAAAGAAAAAGAAGAATATTATTTTATTAAGTAAAAAATATTCCATCTCGAAAAGCATCAAATCATGGAAAAAATTATGAATTTGAGCCGTTAAAAAAATCATAGTCCTATTGTGAAGATCCTAATTTAGAGTCACCCTTCACAAGGTGTTTGATTCTCAAATTTCTATTTACATATATGTAAGGAGTTGTGTAATATTACAAATGCAAATATATTTAATATTTCTTTAAAATTAATAAATCATAAATATAATAAAAAATACAAGAAAAAATTATATTAATCAGTACAATTAATTTATTAGAATCATCTTTCAAAAAAATTATGAGCATTTATCTTTTGAAACTTGAAAATTTTTCTTTCCTTTCGTGGGATCTTAAAAAAATTCTTCAAATTACTAAGGAGGCTAGGAAAAATTTTCTAGACTCCTCATGGGGCCCTACGAGATTTTTTCCCAAAAGTAGTCTTAATTTCCACGTGTATATTTTGGTAGGAATTAGAAAATATCAGCTGGACCAATTAATATGCAACCATCTTAATTTAAAAAATTTCAATTTTTAATTGAACTAACAAAAAAATCCCCAATATAATATAATAATAATAATAATAATAATAATAATTTTATTTAAGGGTTGCATAATAATTGATAAAAGTTGTCATTTATACACGTGGGCAAGCTGACCAACTTAAACAAGCTATACGCTACACATCCACATGCCATTGATAAATACCATAAAATGAGAATATCAAGCAAAAAAAAGTATAAAAAAACCATTCAAAAAAAATAATAATAGATCTCATATTTAAATTTTTGAAAATTTTTATAATGAAATTTTTGACTTAAGATAATATATTTACTACTTACAGGGTTAGATGTGTGTCTTTGAGAGCCTGAGTACATGCTTTCTTTTCTGTTAAGTCAAGCCCTTTTGGAATACAGCATACATCACCTACACTTGTAGAATGGTTCTAAGTTTTAGGTTAAGAGACTAGTATAAAATAAGGGTGGGATATGATGATGTTAAATTTGAGAGAGAGAAGAGATGAGATTTATATGGATAGAGAGAGGAGCGAGGAGTGGACCGTCTCGCGACCATTCATCATTTGAATGGAAAGTGAGTCGCGCTGCTCCGCGTCAAAGCACTGAGGCGCGCCGCCCGCCGTGGCGTCACGTGTGCCTGGAGGGGCGCACGTCACACGCCTCGACCAATCAGAGCGTAGCTCACCCCACCACGTGCGCTCAACAGGCTAGACGACACTAGACAACACTAGAACACGCGCCCTTCTCCATCTTCCTCAGTATGGTCACTACCAACCCCCACCCATCCATATCCCTACCAAACGAAAATCTCCCACCACCATGATGAGGACGTGTGGGTGGTTGGAGAGGGAGTTACCACCCCACCAGCCAATTCTTATATTTCATATATATAGGGGAAATACAGACAATGACATACGGGATACAATAACATAGTGTAGTTTTTTAAACCAGGACCTTTATAACAGTAATCACTAACCTAATTAATGACACTTATAAAAATTAACAACCTATCGATGTCCACTCTTAAAACACCCAGTAATACAAGTTTATATTTCGACCAAAGAAGGGTGATATAAGAACCTTGCTGAAAATATCACACGATAAAATTATTATTCATTAAAGCTATTTTAAACACATTATAGAAAACAGACATTAAAGAATGAGAGCTAGTATTTCAAGAGTCACGCTTGTTTGATGTAAATACATGTATATAAACCTGTTTTACATTGTTGTTACCTGCTGGGCTAGAGACAAATAATCTAAAGATAAGTGGCACGAAAACTAAAGCGATTCTTCTTATGTCTCCAGAAAGAGATGTTTTATAATAATTATTGTGGATAGTGTTGAGGTGCGTTAATCAATTCCTGATTCCACCCTCTCTTGGAGAGATCATGTTGGGCACATATCAAATAGGGTATGTATGTAAAATCATTTACCAACTAAGGAGGCACGCTCAAAGTTCCTCATTTCATTTATATCTTGTCTTATCTATAGTGACCTTTCTAGGGAAATTAACTTAAAACTGGAAAGAGTCCATAATGCGTGTGTTTGATTCAATTTTGTTGTGCCTGTGTATGAACACATCATGCATGCTATTCTACCTAAAATTGGGTTGGATGCGTTTCAAGGCCCGACAGTTTCTTCCTTGGGGCATTTTTATTTAATTTATTGATTAATAGGAATCCTTTAAAATTTTTTTAAATTTACGGAGAAGGCCAGAGCCAAAGCGCTCCGTACTGATGAGAAAATAATGTTTCCAAATAACCAAATGGCTACGGCAAACTACTGCTGGATCATTTCTTATTTCGTCCACCAATTAAGAGCTTAACATGTTATTAACTTTTTAAAAATACTTATTCAGCTATATCATGAACACTCTTTGTAGCAACTAAAAGCTACTGAAGCGTGATATGAGTCTTCCTATGTAATATATTGGTTATTTGTTTATGGTTGTTGTTGCTGGTGTTTTATTTAATATGTGCCTAATTAGGACCGGCGTGTCCGTACAACTCTAAAGTATGTTATTTTAGAAGGAAGATAGTGAAAAACAACGAAGTTATATTATAAAATAAAATATTTATTTATTACTTTGGACAATGAATTTCGCCCTTTATAGTATCATTGTCAATTGATCAGAGTAATAAATAAATATTTTATTTTATAATTTAACTTGATTATTTTTCACTATTTTCCTTCTGAATACCAAGCCGACGAAAGATGGAGTCCTTCATTAATAAATTATTTTCTCTGGGAGGCACTCACTGTTTTAATGAATGCTTTATAAATAAATCTAAATCTAAATCTCTAATATCCATGATTTTATTAAAAATTTTTTTTAAAGATATAATAAAAAATTGTCTAAATTTGATATACTTACTACGTACTTGGAACAAATTTTTATTTAATATTTAAACATAGGGTTTATTTGAGGCTTTTTTTAGGAAAAAAAAATCATTTTAGGAACTTAGTAAAAGAGAAAAAATTATGGACCAACTTTATTAAATATATGGTATTTAAATAAATATTTTATACTCTATTTCTCAAAAATAATAAGCAAATAAATTAAATAATTTCAGAAAATATAATATAATTGTTCCAAATGTATTTTATTTATTTATTAATTTGAGTGTAGCCATTGGGGCAACTCCTCCTTCTCAGAGAGGAGTACAGTGGTGCGTTTACTTTTTGAATTTATTTTAATGTTGATAGATGCTTAACTTTTTAATATTTTATATGTTTAAAGAAAAAGTGTCATTAAATGGAGAAATTATATTTTACAATATTTTATATGCTTATATGACTGGTTAGAATCTATTCAAAAACAGGAATAGAACACTTTATATTATTTTATTATTATCTTCCTTCTTTTATTTATTCAATAAAATTAAACTCATCTATATTTTAAATAAAACTTTAAATTTCTTTGTATTCTGGGTGAATCAAATAATTTATAATTTTATTGCTCAACAGATTTTTTGACGCCTTTCCCCGCCACAGCACGCTTGCCCTCCCTCCCCACTCCTTCATCGTCGCCGCCGTCTCAAACTATTGCTGCCCGCTTCACCCCTCAGACTTGTGGACGCCTGCAAAGAGGCCACATCTAACCTACAATCTATGCTACTACTTTTTGAAATCAAATCAAATCAGAAAGGTAATTATTTTATTTTTTATTTATTATTTATTATACAATACTTAGTTTGAATATTAAGTTTTTAGATTTTAGTGTTATTTTATATACGTTCCCAATAAATTTATAAATCTTTTATCTCTATAATCTGAAAAATTTAGTTTATAATGCTTGATTTTCATTTACATATACAATCACTTAATATCTCTATTAAATAATAAGGAAAATTAGATGTGGTTGTGTAGTTTAATCTCCAAGAAGAAAAGGATGCAACCAGGAAACATTAGTTTTTCTCTTTGCACCCTTTCCTTTCCTGGAGATGATGTTGTATTTTATAGAGTTTATAATGTTATTTTCCTAACTTAATACTTTTTGTGATATCGAAATATTGATTGAGCATTCGATATTCTTTCAAGTCGATATCAACGCATATTCTCTTAATATATTTTAAACTGAAAAAATACCACTTTTTGGACACTTATTTTGAGGCCTTCTTCAGTTATTATCATTAGTAATGTCGACTCATTAAAGATTGTATCAACATTGCTATTCCTAAATAACCCAATCTTTTAATCTTTATTAGTTTTAAATAAGATATGGTTCTATATCTGATAATCAGGTTTCTTGTTTAGGGAAGTTCAAATGTTCAAATAAAATGTTCGTCTTATTAAGTCTTTGACTTATTTTTATGAGGTTTTTAGAAATTCCAGTAAAATTTTAATAATATTTTTTAATGTATTTTCTTGTTCTTTTATTGAAATTTTATGTTGTTCTTTGAAATTTTCTTTGGCCTTGGAGAAGGGGCTCCTCTTATCCTCCTGAATACGCCACTGTTGTTGATAAAAAATAATATACGTTTCGGTTATTTATTATCTTGCCCTCTTCATGTTCAATTAGTTTTCAAAGAGGAAGGAGTTTATTCTTTTATAAGTTTATTCCTGCAAAATAAATTGAAAAAATATTATTTTTTATATTATTTATTAGTATTTCGAACTCTAATAGCTTTCAAATCCATCTTTTTGCAAAAATTATTCCAGTAACTAATGTGTTTTGTGGAAAAAAAAACACCATCAAATTATTTTTCTTATAACAAATATAAATTAAAAGGTATATTTTGCAATTTATAAATTAATTTGAAGGAAATATTTAGGCTGTCCATATGTACGTTTTGAACCGTTTTTTTTTTAATGTTTTTGACTGTGCCGTCATTTTAATAGAAATATCAATTTGCTCCCGTTTTTCATGAGTAGTGTTTATAAATATACCTTATCTGTTGAAAGAGTATTTTATATTAATATTATGAATGATAAAGGAAAATTCTAGATCAAACAAACGATCTTGGCTAATAATAAGACAGAATTGCGTGAAAATATATAATATATAAGATAAGCATTAAAAAAATCCAAGTTTTTGGTTTGAAAAAAATTCACGGTATAGAGGTCCCTCTGTATCGAAATAATTAAATAAATCTCATACTAATTTTTTTTCCTAAGTCTGTTTTTCAACAATAATTAAAATAAAGTTCATTTTTTTTCTAATAAATATTTTATCAATAAAGTTTAGTATATCTAAATATCATCCCATCAAATATTTTTTCATCCTGCTCTGTTTTCCGTTTTTGTTCCATTTTTGAGCAAAGAAATTTTATGGTCAGCCTATCTTTAAACTTTTTTGCAGGTCTGAACTTATCTGACTTCTCGAGCTTTTTGCTTGTTATCTATTATTGAATTATTCTAAAAACATACATTTCACTTTAATTCTTTTTTAATTAATTTATTTAATTTTATAAAGCCTAAAAAAAAGTCTAGTGATTCCCTATTTAAAGAATCACACCAGATGAATATCCTCCTCTCTTCTTGAGGGGAATTTTTCATTTTCTTTAACCGATTTTATAATAAAAACATATTTTTATTATGAAGAGGGATTATTTTACTTAGAAAAAAATATTCATTAATTTTATTTTGCAGATGATATTTTTAATAAAAAAATCAAAATACATGAATTTTTTCTCTTCACACAAACTTCTTTTTACACAATTGACGCGTTTTTAAAGATTATGCGTAAATAGAATTCGCTTTAAAAAAAATTTAAACTGCAAACAATGCTGATTTTTGTTTATGCTCAGTCACTTATATAATTTGGGGGGTTTAGAATTTTCTTGGATTATATTATATATATATAATTATAGAGAATTATTTTAAAAAATATTTGTTCTTTAGTTAGTATATCAAAAAATTTAAAAAACTAAATATCATTGATATTAATACTGCAATGAATATAAATCAATTTTAATAAAATTAAATTCCGCGTATTCCTCCCAGACTTAGCTAGATTTTTTCACTTCACCACTATAAGATCATCAGAAAACTTTACAAGGAAAGTTTTTGTAGTAAGAAGGATTCCCTCTCACTCCTGCACTCATTCTCTTTGCAGGCCTCTCTTTTTATTAGGACATCCTTCTACGATCAGTGATGGGCAAAATCCTCAATAAAGGATCTAGATCCGATACACAGATCCGATGAAGGAAAATGACCGCGATCCTCAATCCAATTCAATTTTCAAAAATTGGATCTAAATTTAAATCTGCTGGATCGGTTCTTGGATTTTAAATCCGATCCTTTGATGGCAATAAAACTTTTTTCATTACACACATTTGATCTATTGATTTGTTTTAAAATTAAATATACTCATTTTGGATTTTTTATTCTTTCGGTATCTGAGGTCATTTAGACACCGTCCTTATTTATTTATATTAATTATTTTGAATTAAAATTATATAGAAAAAAAAAAAACAAAAATTTTTTAACAATTAAACTGAATTATTTATTTATTTAATATGGTTACTCTATTTGTGTTTTAAAATAAAATAGAAGTAAAAATAATGAATGGAGAATGATAATAAACTATGGAAAATATTTATAATTATAAAAAAAATTAAACAATTAAATCTCGTTTATGCCTCTACCCCGTGGCCGAGAGGTTAAAGATATTGGCATTGTTATTATTGGCAAACTCCAAAGTCAAGGGATGTGGGTCTAATCCAAGACAGTTCGATAAAAATTTATTTAAATCATTTGGATACCAAATAACTAATATGGCCTCAGATGCCGAAGTCTTTAAAAAATCTCCTTTATTATTAAAAATATGAATTAAAAATATTTATATTTTGCTATCATAGCAACGAACTGTTCTAACTTTTCTATGGAATTTTTAAATTCTTAAACTGAGGGCTTCACACTATTTTGAGGTGGAAAATGATTAATACATCTTAAAGAGTAATTTATTATAAGCACAGCCATTTTAATCAATATAGTTAGATTATTTTAAGAGAAAATCAAAAAAAAAAAAAAAAAAAATACATCAGTAAATTCTTAAAACCCGTTGGCCGATTTGATTTAAAAGCTTCGAGACGCAAACGATATAGGTACCTAGCTTAAATATAAAATTTTAGCCGCAAGCAGTTTTTCGTTTTTGAGAAATATTAATCACACACACAGAGCATTTTGTGAACCAATTTTTTAGACTCCGGGGACCGCAAAACATGTATTTATGTTAAAATCTCAATATCGATTTTTTTGCAATTGCAATAGTTTTCCTATACTATATATTACATGTAAAGTAAAAATTGGAAGATAGATAATAAACATACTTCAGAGAAAACTAAAATTTTATTTAATCTCTTTAACTTTTTTTTCTTTTATTTATCTTTTTCTTATGTTTATTTAAATAATTTTTCTGACTTAATAAAATCGGAAGGAGAAATTTTAAATAAATTTTGTGTGGTGAAAATTCTCATTTTTTCAACGAACTTGAAAAGTTCTTTATTGTATTCTCTCTATCTGTTTGTTTGTCGACAATTTTTTTTTCGAATATCAAAATTTTGACTTCAGATCCTGATAAAGCATCAAAAATGCAGTACAAATCTGAAAAAATTTTAAAAATCGGTCTCTGGCAACCTGATCAAAACGGCTGTTAAAATTTTGAATGTTTACCAAATATCACAATTTTTGTATTTTATACCACCCTTTTGAATATAACGTAACAAATCACTTTTACATAAAAATTGTCTGCGATACCAACACACAACTAGCAGACATTTATACTTACAATATTAAAAGAGCACCTAAATAGTCACATCATCAAATTTCCTTGTCCGCTCTCACTCTCAATTCTAACTACAGTATAAACAGAATTAGAGAAGACTAGAAAGAGTGGAGCCTTCCCCTCCATTACTTGTTTTTCAAAAATTATAATTATATATCCCTCTCTTCTCCTTCTCTCTCCTCATAATCCCACTCTGCAGGCCACTTCCCTACCTGATTAATTTGCCAATCAAAGGAGTTGAAATCTTTGGCGCCATTTACGGCTTGGAAGTGAAGACGAGATGACTGTTTAGATCAGTTCAGAAGCAACCTTTATAAAAGAGTGAACTCACGTCGTTCTTCGTAAACAATATGACACCTTTTCATTTAATAGGTAGCCATCATGGAGGTCGGACGCCTCTTTTTCACTCGGCTCATTTCTCAATTTACTTAGGTATTTTAATTAAATATTATTAATTATTCATTTATTATATTCTTTAGTCATTTAATATTAATAGTGCACATTATAATTTAAGAATTTCTCAATATTAGTGAAGTCGAA
>JAAAKE020116240.1:0-36017 GCA_010014785.2 Anisolabis maritima | reverse complement strand
CCCTCCTGCCCGGGATGCGAACACCGATCTCCTGTGCAGAACGGCGACACCCTACCGACTACTCCACAGAGCCCGTAGAAGAAATGCGTTACAAACATATAAACATACAGAAATATTTGGAGATATTAAATCACTTAAGAAAAGTTTAATATTCAATTGATTTTCAATCCCGCAAATAAAAAAAAATCAAAATTAAATTACAATTTCAGAAATAAATTTTCATATAATAATAATTGTGAGATTTTATGTGTTTTTCTCTTTTTTTTTTCTTTCCTTGAGGATCTTCGAAATAGAAATCAGCTTAGCGTTCCTTCTAAAGGTTGAGCTTAAATTTTTATCCCGTTACGATTATTCGTCTAGGAGGAGATGCGGGACAAACAAATTTATTATAGAAAGAGGAATGATTCTTTTTTTAACAATTAAATTTAATTAATAAGAAAATTCGAATTTCAATTATTACAAATTATTCTCTAATTGTTTAATCGATAAATGAATCAATCAAAACTCATGGATAGTGACGTCACTAAAAAAAAATTCTCCACTGCCTAAATCCTACTCTAGGAAATTCCCTACACATTAAATAAAAATCGGGAGACGATAACTCGTTACAAACAAACAGATTTATATTTATTCAGTGGAATATTTAAGTGATGTTTAAGTGTATTTCTACATGTGTTTGTTTTATATATTATATGTCAAGATTTTAATCTATTTATATATTATATATAAAAAAACAAAACCTGTTTATTTGTTTGTATCGCGTAATCTCCGAAACTACCTGACGGATTTTCAGGGAATTTCTTTTAATTTTTAGAGAATTTTACGTTGGAGTTTATAGGCTCTGATTAATTTAGATATGAGGTCAAGAACTCTTTTTTTTTTTAGATGATAGCATATTTAAGTAATTTCTCTATTTCTTTTTCATTTCATATTGCGTTAAATCGCATCTTTCTAATTGTTATGGGCCCCAGAAGTGCTGAATTTAGAGAAGGATCTTTCCAGTGTCAGACAGTATTGGCAGATGAGATTTTAGTAAAAAAAAAAAAAGTTTAAAGTGGAGCAATCTCAAAGATGTTGCATAATTCGAATTGGATTTTCTTTAAGGGAATTTATTACGGAACAAGAAAACGATATCTACAAATTAAAAGAGAGCCGCAGTGACGTCACTATCCATTCAGATAAAGACGGAAGTTAAGTTAATTGAATCTCTCATAATTAAATATTTTACGGTTGCAATTATTCTTCGTTCTTGTTGATTGTAATCTCCACCATCTTGTATTTTAATTTTTAGGACGAATATTGAATGTTAATGCAAACAAAATTTGTATTGTTTGTATTTGGGTGATGAAAATTTTTTTTTTTTTTTTTTTTTTTTGTGAATTTGGCAACCTTGGTCTTTTAATTAGACGAAGAGGAAGAGGAGGAATTAAAAAGACATAAAGAGATCGAGTCCATTGGCAGGAAGGAAGAGTCGATAGATAGTGACGTCACTATTACTAAAATTAAAAAATTCCCGACTGCCTAAATTCTCTACACATTAAAAAAAAATCGCATGGAAATCCGTTAAATAGTTTCAATGACAAACCAACTTTCATTATATACGTACATTAGAAATGATGCTAAGTCGATTCTCATATTCCTTTTGGTGATTTGTGGGATTTAAATCTATATTAGTATATAAAAAAACAAAATGCTTGTTTGTTTGTTTGTTTGTAATGAGTTATCGTCGAAACTATTTGACGGATTTCCATACTATTTCTTTAAATCTATCGAACGTTAACGTCAGTACGATATTTTTCGTGTTCCTTATGCATCTGATCTCACTGGTGAAGGAAGTTTTATATTCCTCTGTTTCCCTCAGGAAACTTTTTTGTCTCTTTGTACTTTGGAATTTGAAAATAAAAAAGAAAAGTCAGATATTCTCACCCCCCCCCCCCCTGATTGATTGATTTGAGGATTGAGGTCTTTTTTGATCAGTATCATAGACAGACAGACAACTCTTATGCCCAAAAGTTAATCTGATCGGAATGGAGCTGCATGTTGTCTTCTCTAATCTCAACAAGTAATCGTCATCAGATAACAGGCAAAGAGTATTAATTTCCTTTCTTTCATGTTGCAGTTGTGCGTCTTGTTTGGAGTTGTCGTCGGGTGTCTAGCTGCACCGCAACAGAAAGGAGAGGAAATCGCTATTATTAGTCAGACCAACGAAGTCAACCCTGATGGCACCTACCAATGGGCGTAAGTAGAACGACAACTAACTTTTGGACTTGTTTGTACTCAAAAGCAAAGGAGGCCTTTTTCTCTACCAACTCCAAAATAGCTAATCCCATTTGGGTGTTTCGGAGATGATGGTCCCTTGGCCCTATCCAGGGTACAATCATTGGAGAAAAATTATTTTCTAAATCCCCAAATGGGACTCAAACTTTTAATTCTAATAATAATACTGATCAAATATGCAAATTAAAATTCAGGCTTTTATGTTCAGAGATTTGATTGGATTCCCAAAAATCAAGCATACAAATCTCATCTTTATCTCTGAGTTTATATCTCACCGAATTTTTTTCTTCCTTATAAAAATTTCCCGACACCTAATCTCAATTAAATCAGAGCTTAAAATCTTCGCCTACACGTTGAAAAAAAATCCCATGAAAATTCGTCATGTGGTTTCGAAGTTAACACGTTACAAACAAACAAACTTTCTTACATAGAATATGAATTGATTTTTAAAGTTTCACTCTTTTTTTTTTTTTTTTTTTTTCATTATCTTATTTATTATAAAAGACAAAATCTTTGTTTGTTTGTTTGTTCATTTGTTTATAATCTGTTAACTCCGAAACCGCTTGACGGATTTTCATGGGATTTTTTTCAATGTATGGAGTATTTTCCAGAGTAGAATTTCGACTATGATTAAGTCAGAATGACCCGATATAAACTTTTCGTGAAGACAAGAAACGGCGATCTCTTTGCTTGTCTGGTTATTTTAGAATCACGAAGGAGAAGAGGAGATCAAATATCAAATGTCTCTGCGAGAAAGTTTCGAAATAATAGAAAAAAAAAAAAAAAAAAAAAAGTTATAAAAAGGTGAAGGGAAAGTAAAAAATGAAAGAGTGTGGGAAGAGAGAGAGGAATATACCCCAAGAGACTCTTTGCCAATTTAATGCTTACAAACAGAAACGGACCTCTGGCGACAGTTTGGTCAATTATTATTTTGGTTAATTTTATCCTACTTATTTCATTGAGAGGAGGAGGAGGGGGGGGGATGTGACACGTGATTAAGAGGAGACAAAGGCGAGCTCGAGTAAAAACGAAATAATGCGACCTTCCGTGTGTACGTCTTCCACAAGGTGAATAGAGATGAAAAGGTTTTTTTTATTTCGTAGGACAAAAAGGAAAAGAGTTGCGAGAGGCAAGAGTGATTTTTTTTTATCCTTTGTTTGTTTGTTTGTTTGGTATGACTGAGTGCAATCTCTCTGTTTGCAGATTCGAAACAGCGAATGGCATCAAGGCACAAGAAGTGGGCACATTAGAGAAATCGCTCGACCCACAGGATGGCGATGTGATCGCGCAGCAGGGCTCGTATTCATACACCGCCCCTGACGGCACTCCCATCTCGTTGAATTACGTAGCCAACGGAGCTGGAGGCTTCCAACCCCAAGGAAACCACTTGCCAGTGGCGCCACCTATTCCCGAGGCCATCCAAAGGGCGCTTGATTGGATCGCAAGTCAACCATCAACCACGGAGCGAGCAGGCTAACCATCCTCACTCAGGTACTCGCTCAATCAAAAAGAATTTCAAGTCAAAGATGTCGCTCCCCAATAAATCCATTGCAACGGGCCTTGAAGAAGACCGAAAGACTATTTTGTGGATTGTCACCGACATCTTTGAAATGTATTACCCGCCCCCCCCCCTCCCCCTCTCAAAATTGTCTGGGATCCATTTTACTGATATACTCTTATGAGTAATAATTAGATGTATTAATGATTTTTCCATTTATTTATTTATATAGTGAAGATCCTCCAAAAAAGATTCTTCTCGAGTGTTTGCATATGATGGGCTACTGCGCACATCGATTGCGTTGCCTCTAAACGATGGCGATGGCTTCTGAAAATCTGATGTTTAGTCACACCAAATTTTGTTTATTACAATCGAAAAATAAATAAATTTATGACTTGCTTAAGAGGTGCAATTCCTCGATAGCTAAGTGCAATGAAACACAAATACAAAAAAAAAAAAAAGAAATGTATGCTCCTTAACAAATAATATTTCCAGAAGAGAAGAAAAACCTTAATAAGGTGGCTGGATTATAGGTAGATTATAGATTATAGAGAAAACAGCAACCATCTGGGGTCGTTTATTGCGCAAATATTTCCATCCATATGACGTGCATCATCCGAACCGCACGAATTCGATTTATTTATTTTACAATTCGCTCAGAGTGCGGGAAGAAGAAATATTCACATTGGAATTAATGAAGGGCTGGTCGTAGCAATTTTCATAGAGACTTTAATGTCAGACTTACGTACAGGGAGCCAAATAATTAACAGTCATTTATCTAGCGCGTTGTGTTTACGATTTAGAGCGCAGCGGTCACCATACCGGGGCGGTCAGTGAGTCTCTAATTTTTATATTCCAAATTATTCTTTTAAATTGATTGTAGAGGCCAGCGTTTTTCAAAGTTTTTCGTTTCCCGGCGCTCTTAGAATTTCTGGATTATTTCGCAGCGCAATCAGATCTAAGTTTCTTTAACCCTTATTTATTCAATTAGCCTCTTTCAAATCAACAAAGATTTTATGTGAATGAGATACGACCATTTTTTAACTTAAAATGGACATTTTGTAACTGTTGGCAGCGCCACGGGCGTATCAAAGTGTTTCCATAAGCCCGGGACGGTAAGGAAATTTTCTTTCTAACAAAAATACAAATCTTGGCAACCCCTGCTCTAAAAAGTGACTTTTTTCGGGAGTGGTTCGCCGTTCTTGCCCCAGGAAGTGAATTAGCTTTAAACTCAGGATCGCCTTCTTGCTTGACATTAAATTTAACATTTAAACATTTTGTATTCAAAGGAAAAGTCGGGTAAGCGTCTAAGATATCAGCAATTCAAGATAACGTGATGTAATGTGTCCATTTCTTTCTGTTTGAAGGGGATAAATCTTCCAAACCTAAGGTCGACATGTTACTCAACTCTCCCTTTCATCATTTTGATTGTTAAATAAAAAAAAAAAAACGGCAATTGCATTTGCCCCTTTTTCTTTCTGTGCAAAAAAATTCGAACATTTTCTAATAGAGCATTGAAATCTCCAGGAACGCCACAGCCACGCTCTCTAGCTGCAAACACGTGACTCATCAGCCACCAGCCAATGTTGTTGGACGCCATCTGTACGCAAATTGGCCAACGACGGCCTTCTAACCTCCAAATTTAATATTTATATTATTACGTATATACGTATCCATATATATACGCCTTCCTTCTATGTATATATAGAACAAACAAACAAACAAAAATATATATTTTGTATTATATATTAATAAATAAATGTGCAATTTTTTAAAAAATCGAAATAAAAAAAATCAAAAAATTTAATTAATTTATTTTTTCTTTTATCTAGACGATAGCCTCTGACATTGAATTGACAAAGCCAACACCTATAACCACTCAGATACAATATTTAATTAATAAATAGGGAATAGAATTGATGGTGCTTCCATATATCAGCAGAAAGCAAAAAATCTGTTGTGAGCGAGCACATTACATTTCGTTCTCTTAGTAAGATTTTTTTTTTCTTTTATCTCTTGCCAAATATATTGAGGACGGATGATTTATTTTAATTAATTAATTATTATTAGAACAGGAACCGAACCTTGAATAATTTTAACTGAAACTCCTCTAAAATAGTTTTTAATTTTATATATCGAAATAAAACAAAAAATTAAAAAAAATTTATTTTTAATTCAACAATTAAAAAAAAAATTATATCTCATTGTTGATTTTTTATTGAAAATAAATTTTTTTTAATTTTTTGTTTTATTTCTAAAATAATATTTTTATATATGCTCCCACACACTAATATTAAAATCAATCACGAATGATGCAGCGGGAAGCGGAAGTTCCAGGTTCGATCCCCAACTGGGGATTTTTTTGAATATGTTGAAAAAAATTTTTTATGTCCTTGAATTTTAATTTCTCTTATAGCAAAATGGATGCTATTTGCTAAAAGCGCTCCCCCCCCCCCCTTTTAAATAATAAAAATCCTATTTAATTTAAATCAAAATAATAATAATATTAAATAGAAAGTACGTTTTTGGGTTGATTAGCAAAATGTTTGTTTTAATATTTATTCTAAGGGAGATTAGAAATCTATACAATATGATCCGAAAATGTTTGACCTGTTGGCGTTGCATTCATAGCTGCGAGCAGAGTTTGACATTGAAGGTTAACTAATAAAAAAACAAAAAAAAAAAAAACTAATTCGTTCTTTGACCTAATAATAGAAATCCAATAAATTATTAATATTCGTAGGAAATCATGAAAACCAAAGAATATTTATGGATGGGGAGGGCTACCTGTGTGTGTGTGCTTGTATTTGTTTGGCTATTCATAGAATAGGAAAAATATTGTAAGATTTGATGTGATTTATTTATTTTTTATCTATTAATATTTAATAATTTGTATTTTATTTTTGGAGTGCCTTCGTGATTTTTGAAATGAACCTCCACCCCCCCCCCCTCCTAGCATTTACTCAAGGCTGTGAAATATCTCTTTAAAAAAATTCTATTCCGATACAATTATCGGTTTAGAAGAAGATACGGGACAAACATACAAACATACGTCTCTATATCCAAGTTTGAATCTATGTTTGTATTTTTGTTCCGCATTTCCGAATAATCCTATCGAGATAAAAAATTTTTTAGAGAGATATGTCACCCCCTAGGGGGGGGGGGGAGTTATTTCAAAAATAACCAAAGAAGTCATAAAAATTGTAATTTAATAAAATTTGTTTTTTTGTGACTTTTTTAAAAGAAAGAAAATAAAAATGGAGGATTTTGATACAAAAAAGAAAATAAAGGATTATTTTTTAAAATTCGTAGAGAAGAATTCATCAGCTGGTATTTATTTCAAATACTCGTCACAAGAGCGCATAAAACAAAATTTTCTCCTACATTTGGCTGATAATGTAAATGATAATTGCGATTCTGAAGAAGATCTCAATTAAGAAACCGAAACGGTATAATTATAATAAAATCATAAAATCATTTTTTTTAATAAAAAAAAAAAAGTAACTATAATGGCATAAAATTTTGTTATTTGTTTGTCTATAATTGGAACAATAAATGTGAAATGATTTTCAACTTTTGTTATGGAAATGTTAACGCCAAATGCAACAACAGCAGCAGTAATTCACTCTCTCTTTCTTTTTTAAATATTACATCAAAGAGTCTCTCTTAAAGTTAGCTGGTCACGAGGTCATGTAGAGGTGCGAGGTCGCATCAGCATTAAGAAGAACACGTGACGATGCACAGTGAAAGTCCCTATGCTATTGGGAAACAAACAAGCAGCAAAAGCAAGGATCATCACCATCAGCCCAGCCAGCCTCCTCCTGCATGCATGCATGCATGCGTGCATAAATGACGGGTTTAAATAAAAAAAAATTAATTATATTCTTTGAATATGTTTGTTTTTCTGATGAAAATGGCGTAGGTAGGACGCTCTCCACTTCAAAGAAATAATGAATTTTTTAAGCATATTATAATAAATGTAGATACAAATGTTGTATATTGTTTTACTCCAAAAAATGGCATCTTTTACAAAATGTAATAATAAATATCTGTCATCTATAAGAGAAAAAAAAAATATATATATTTTAGTTAGAACTCATAATTTTAAATATAGCGAGCGCCTCTAGTGGCGGATAAATAAATTTCTCATAAAATACAAAAAATTTGTTGTTTTTTTTTTTCTAATTCAAAATTTTATATTTAATAATTAAAAACAAAAAAAGATTTTTTTTTTCTCATTTACCCCTAAAACCCACAAATAAAAAGAAATTTAATTTTTAACAATATTTCATTGTTGATGTTATTTTATTTTATTCTTTTGAAATTCCACAAAATTAAAAACGAACTTAATTTATATATTTTTTAAAAAATTTATTCTTCTCATTTTTTCTTTATGAAATCATGAAAGGGATATTTAGAACAGAAAGGTTGTCGACACCATTTTAAGTCTTTTTTTGTCTACATAAGCATCTTGAAGAGGAATAAAAAAAAAGAAAAAAAATTAATTTTTGAAAAATTCTGATTCCATTGTGCCGCTAGTTTATTTATATTTATTTAGATATTTTGGATAAAATATAAATAAATTAAATTAATCTAAAAATTTTTATTAATTATAATACTTATTATAATTTTAATAAAATTATAAAATTCAAATATTCTTTGACTATTGTTTCCCAAAAATGGCGGAGGGACGCTTTCCATCTCAACAAAAAAATGACTTTTTTAATTAAATTGCACAAATTTAAATACAAATGTTGCTCATCAATTTACTTAGAAAAATGGCGCATTTTAGAATATATAATAAAAGAGATATGTTATCTAAGAAAAAAAAATATTTTCCTTTAATAGTAGCCATATTCCTTATACTAATCAAAGAGACTCAAATAATAATTAGCACAAAAAATCAAAGCAATGTAGAGTGTATATATTCCCAGTTCGTAATCAAGAGAAATTACATATCTCTTCAAATGTCTTTATATAAGACCCCAACCTCTGAATTCATTTTACAATTAAAAAAAAAAAATGTTATTTAAAAGAGGAAAAAATATATATATTAAAATTTCTAATTTCATTCCTTGAAAAGCCAGTTTATTAATATTTATTTAAATATTTTGAATAAAAAATAAATAAATAAATTGAAACTTGTTATATAACGAATGAAAAATTATCAAAAAAAAAAAAAAAAAAAATGGCTATCTTGCAATCAATAATTTTTTTTTAAGAGCTGCTTATTTGGCTGTGTATGTGTGTGTGTGTGTGTGTCCCTCTCTTCTTCCCTGGAGAGAGAAGAGTCTGTCTGGGTCAAGGAAAACCAGAGGATGGCTACTGCTCTTGCTGCTAGAGAGCCATCTGCAGGAAAAGGCGAGAACTTTTCAAAGAAAGACTTCACGGCCAAGGCGAGAGAGAGAGAGAGAGAGTCCATTCACAAGAGCCAGTTGAAAATGTCCCTCTCTCTCTCTCTCTCTCTTCAGGAAATAAATTTATCGAGGACACCAGCAAAAATATCACTAATTAAATTAAATGTGACATTTATTTTTGGGAATTGACATTTAACTTGGGGAAATTGTCGTGATTTTTGAAATAAAACCCCCTTCTCCTCCCCTGGAGAGTGATATATGCCTATAAAAAATTTCCATCCCGATTCGATTATCCGTTTAGGACAAACATACAAATAGATTCAGACTCCCGTGTCTCCTTCTCAGGGGATATTCGTATCGTTTAAATTCAAGACCCTATGCTTGGTGGGGTTTTAATTTCATAAATACCAAAAAAAAATTCCATTTGTCATAAAAAAAGAATATATATATATATATATTGTACCATTGCCGCCTACCCTAAAGTTCTTCTCTCTTCTTCTTAATTCACTAATCAAAATTTGATGTTCATACCAAAAGCGATTACATACTTCTGTTGACTGTACCAAGAAGTGTTATTTAGGTTCTCTATTTGAAATCTCCATTCTTTTTGAAAATCTCGCTAAATATTCATATTTTTTTAAAATTTTTAAAAGACCTAAAGGTCTCGCTTCACGTACCAAAGGACAGTGGTTCAGTTCCCGTCCTGAGCGACAAAAATTTATTTCAATTATATTGGCTACCAATTAATTGAAATAAATAAGGACGGAGTCTAAATGGCCTCAGATGCCGAAAATTTTTTTTATACGGTCCTTTACAGTCACAATATATGTATATTTAGATATATGTTTGTTCCTCATCAGAACGAACAAAAAGAAATAAACCTACCGAAGGAGCAAGAGAATTTGATTTTTGTTTTATTTTCGCTTCCCGTCCACAGATGTCGTCCCCGTTCCAAACTTTCACGTCATTCATAAAATAGACATTGTTGTAGAATTTCTTCATCCTGTATACGTATATAAAAATACGCTTCAATCCAAAAGCACTGAATCTACATATTCCCTTTTCATTAAAAAATAAAAAGTGAAAGGCGAACCCAAAGAAAGAAAGAAATTCTAAAGAATTATTACGAACAGATGCCAGATGGCATTAACAACATTGCCCCTGCCTGGCAGTTAGGCAACCATTCATTCATCCTCTTTGGCTAATTTGTGAGATTTTATTTTATTCTTTGTCACTCGTATCGGAAAATTTTCCAAATTTTGTGATTTTTTTAAATTCTCCCCCCCCCCCCCCCTCCACAAGCATTTAGACTAGGGAGTCAAATATCTCTATAACAAAATTCCATTATCCGTTTAGGAGATGTGTAACAAACTTACAAACCTGCGTTTACATATCCACGTTTGATGTTTGTCCCGCATCACCTCCTCAACGAATAATCGTATCGGGACGACATTTCTTTATAGTGATATTTCACCCCCTAGGAGAGGGGGGGGGGCGGTTCATTTTAAAGGAAACCCTATAAAAATTCAATTCCCCGTAAGAAGGATATTCTTTCCGTACCCTTTATATGTATTATTTTAGATGTATGTTTGTCACGCATCTCCTCCTAAACGAAGAATCGCAACGGGATGAAATTTTTTATATATTGTTTAACAACCCCTAGTTTAAATGTTAAGGGGGGTTTTCTTTCGAAAATCTCAAATGAAATCACAAAAATATAAAAGGCATTTGCAAATATTAATAATAAAATCTCACCATTATTATTAAATATCTTGCCTATTGTAGTTGGTATGTTTAGTTATTTAAAGATTTATGTTTTTCCTGATATAAGATGAATGAAATATTCCGTCTTTTATGGACTTATTTAATTTCTGCAATTTCCCCGCACCGGATGCGGATGTTCTTCTTCATTTTATTATTAATAATTAAAACAAACTGCTCTAAAGATGAAATGCTTTAAATTTGTTCGTTCCATTTCATTCATAATCAACCCGTCAAGTTATGAATGAATGAATACGTCTCCTCATATAAATTTAAAAGAGACAACCCAGTTGCAAAACTTTCCAATCCCCGCACTTCTGGGTCTATAAGAAGGGAACCTGCAGCGAGAAGCTCATGTTGCCTCTCCCCCCCCCCACCCCCGAGGCCGAGAAGTTAAAGATATTGTGAACATTGTCAACCTTTAAAGGGGTGTATGGGTTCGGATCTATTTATAAGACGTCAGATGCTAAAAAAAAAAAAAGGTTATGTTATTTGAATAAATAAATATCAAAAAAGTCAAAGAGATTAAATAAAATTCTGAAGAATTTGTTCTCCCTTCGTTGACGTATGTTTATTATTATCCCTTTATGTTTTTATTTTTGAATAATTCCGCTCCCACTTCACGGATTGTTATGAAAATTGGTCCAGCGCCCCAAACATACATCTTCAGTATTATCAGTGAGTTTCAAAAGATTAGGCCTAGCGGATCGCTTGAAATTTTAATAGCTTCTTAGGCACTTTGTTGTTTCATCCTTTTCCGATGAGTGGTTCGTTTTTTGTTTTTTTTTTGGGAAGGACCCTTTGCGGGGAAATAAAACTACTCCACTTAGACAGTCTCTAATTTGCTAATTTTCTCAAGGTTGCATCTTGAATTCCAAGTGCACACTTCACTTGATCAAAAGCCAAATAAATGATTTAATCGAAATTTATAAATGTAAAAAGTAAAAAATAGACATGTGATCAGCGCTTTGCCTTCTTCTTCCCACCTTTGACATTAATTTTTATAGATATTAAAAAGATTCCGTTATTTGAAATAAATTTACGAAAGGCTTCTTGTTGTTTTCGACTGGAAATGTACCCTAAAATAAAGGGAGCAGAGATTTTGAGTTGGAATGCGCGATTGCTCAGAAGAGGAATGAAAAGTGTGCGTGTCCTTTCAGCAGACGAGATTTTTGTTTTGAGATGGCAGAAACAATTTCGGATTATTAGAAATTGTATCGCGCCCTTCATTTTAAACAAGACGGCCGTACAACACTCAACTTTTTGTCTTTTGCCCCCTTTCACAATTTTATATTATCTTTCATTTTTGGAGATTTTTCGTTTGTGTGAATTAATCAATAATTTTGTAAATATTTTTGTAAAAATTAAATTAAATTAATTAATTAGGTAATTAAATCTCACAAACGAATTAAAAATATTTATATATGGTTACCATGGCAACGAATTGCCCTATCTTTTTTCTATGTGATACTTAGAATTCAAATGGCGGCCCTTACAATATTTAGGGGTGGAAAATTATTAATACATCTTAAAAATCATTCTATTTATTATACGTACAGCCAATTTCGTTAGAGTAGTTTAAGAGTAAATCACAAAAGATAAAAAAAAAGTACATCAGTATAATTCTAGTACTCTTTGGCCTGAAAAGCTCTGAGCTGCATGCCATGAGTTTAAATATAAAATTTTAGCCTCGTAAGTTTCGTTTTTGAGAAAACTTGTTCGCTCACGGACAGACCATTTTGTGAGACCCATTTTTTTTTTTAGACCTCAAAACGTGTATTTCCGTTGAAATCTCGTCATCGATTTTTTTAATTAGAGAAAGCAAAATTGCTTTTTTTGTTTTTAATAAAAAGACAAAATGAGATTCGATTCGTAGACCTAAAGCAATCTTATATAATATTATGTGTTCCTTCTAGAACCTCTGAAACAAAATGGATGAATCTTATTTCCTCATTTAATTATTATTGTTGGAAAACGTCACTCGCTGTTACATAAAAACATGAAAATGTTTCTTAACGTCTTAACTTAGATTTTTTTTTACCCAAAAAAATTCAATTATATTTCAACGACGTTTCGGATGCCAGCCGCACTCTTTCTCAAGACCAAGAATTATTACATTTATACGACGAAGTTATTTTTTAAATTTTTGTTAAAATATCATGTACTAGCTGGTGAGCTTCCCTTTGGCGGACTTGCCCATTTTGATATTTAGTTTTCCCAAATAAAGACCTCACATATACGGTATATCTGTCTCGGACGATTCCTGCCCCGCCCCTAATCTCGTGTCGCAACTTTCACTTAGATTAAAAAACAAAAAGTTACCTCTAGGTGGAATATAAGATGGAATTTCAGATTATGTTGTTTGGATACATAATTCTCATCTCTTTAATTGAATTTTAAAAAAAAGTCAAAGAGATTAAATAAAATAGCAATGAGTTTTTTTTTTTTTTCTGTTTATTATTTTATACTCGATTTTTTTTTAAATAAATTCGCTCTCAATTAAATGAAAATTTGTCCAGAGCAGAAGACAAACTTTGTAATTATTATCACCGAGTTTCAAAACATTTGATTGAGCGGATATTGAGAAAATCGTGGTAAGCGATAAATATTATTATGAGTGCTTTTTTTTACAGCCACTTGCGGACCGATTCGATACAAAATTTAGTATCTTCTTAAGCTCTCTCAAGGCTATAAATTTGTTAACTTTCATCCTTTTCTGTTGAGTGGTTCGTGAGACCAAAAACCAAAACACATATACTCATATTATAATTTTCTTTTTTCAATTTTTAAAATTTGGGGGTGAAATCCCCTTTCTATTAGATATAATAATTATCTTGGTGTGATGTCATTGCCATGAGGAGAGAGAGACAAAATCTCTTTTAGATAGAAACAAAATTAAAATTTACCATCAGTGTTGCACATGTAGATGTTTCCAATTTGTAGTCTACACGTGTAGCCCTTGGGAAAGTCTGAATTCGGCTGATCCAAGGATCAGAAATATCATAAAAGGACTTCTCTCTTGACATCATCTCGGCCGGTCATAATACTCCTTTTGTCTTTATTTGAAAAAAAAAAAAATTGGACCATTCTCGTCTTGTAGGGGTCCCGACACACATCACTCAACTTTTCTTATCTTAGATAAGAGAAATTTTTTTTTTAAGTTTTTATCATCAAACTGAAGAAAGGATTAAGAGCATTCAAATGGGGTCCCGATTTTTTTTCTGGATTCTCTCTACTGTCCTCTATAAGGATGCAAAATTTGTTTTTAAAATTCGTGAAGCGTGATAGACGGACAGACAGACACTCCGCTATTAGAAATTGCGTTACGTGCTGTCACACTAGATTCTTTGCGCCGACCCCCCCTCCCCCCCTTATTTTGGTGGCAGGTTCACCATTTTATTTAGTTTTTATTTTTTAGAGATTTTTCATTTGTGAGTATTAATCAATCAATTATAAGCAAAAATTAAATTACATCTCGCATAAGAATTAATTTATATTTATATATTTGTTACTATGGCAACGGATCGTCCTGATTTTTTTCTATATGACACTTAAAATGCAACCCCGCACTATTTTGACGTGGAAATTATTAATACATCTTAAAGACCATTCTATTATTATATGTACAAGCAATTTATTCAATTTCGTTAGAGTAGTTTAAGAATAAATCAAAAATAAAATAAACATAAAAAGGGTATATCAGTAACACGGGCTTCAAACAATCTTAGGGGGAGGGGGGGGGGGTTTGTGGTTAATACATTTCACAGTTCATCTAATAAATAAAGATGATTTATGAATTTTAATTAAAATCATTAGAACGCATTTTGAGAAAATCGAAAAAAGTATACCAGTAAAGTACTATATATTATATATAGAGGTAAGAGAAAGTAATAAATTAATAAGATTTTAACCAAGGAGAGAAAAGAATAAAGTGAGGGAGGCCGAGATAAAAATGGACATTGCGATGCAAGTAAAGAGGCACAAGGAATACAAGAAACCTTTCAAAGCACCACCACACTGTGAGTTTATAGAAGTTTGTAAAAAAATGAATAAATAGGGTCTTGAAGAAGAAGGCGTTAGTCGTCCGAAACGCCGGCTAGTTGGCGTTATTTATTGTAACATGTAACATGTAATGATGTATCAAGAAAGGAACTTATTTTGAACATACATAAAAGAAGAGGCCAGCCTTTATAAAGTTCTTTCATGGGGTGGATTCCAGTAACCTTCCCCAGGAGTGGCCTTCCCGAATCTCTTCCTCGTCAAAAAGCCTAGAGGATGGAGGGAGGGGGGGGGGGAGTTCGCAATCTGCACATGGATTAATTCGATTCTCAGTTTAATATAAAAATAGATGAACACATTAACGTATTACCGAATTGCGTAGCGTGCAAATAAACATTTCATTTCATACATTGTATATTACTTCATTAAGCTATTACAATTTAATATTTTGGTTTAGAACCCCTGAACCAAAATGGATGAAGAGATGGAAGATATTTTCCCGTCTGGTTTGGAAATTGTAACAGACAGAGAGATTTTGTTGAATTTTCAAGGCGTCAAACAATTTGACATGAATGATGCGTAAAAAAAAAACTTTCAAAAATTCAAAACAGAAATGACCTTCCATCGTAATCCGTTAAAGGGGCTCCTTATTAAGACGCCAATTAAATAACCTCCTCCTCCTCCTCTCTAATCCTCTTTCCTTAATAAACATGTTATTTGAAATTATTACCAAGCACAAAATTAACTGGTACATCAGTCAGGATCCTTCCAATCTTCAGAGTGAAAAAAGATCTTGGCAACAGGTGTTTCTTTGGGAACCAACTATATTTTTTTGCAATCTTGATAAAGTTAAAGAAAACCAATGCCAGAGACCCTTGTTTAGTACCTAGCCTTCCCGTAAGACGTCAGACATTTAGCAGGAGAGAGGAAGTCATTTTTTAGATCCATCTTGAATGAAATCGAAGATCTTAGATACTCCTACTTCCTTATTCTCGTTTAGTTCACGAATGAAACGTTAGACTTGTGAGGATGAAGGTAATGAATTGTAGAATTGTAGGGTATCTACAATCCTTTTTCTGCCAAACGATAACAGGTATCAAGAAAAAGGGTTGCTAAATACAATCCTCATCAAATTTCAGAGTTTTCAGAAGGAGCTTCTAAGTCTCAGTTTAGAACTCTGAACAATTTCAGAAATGGAATATACCTTGAGATCTTGAGGTATTTTTTTTCTAACTATATAGATGCTGAACTTATTATTTCTTTACTATTGTCCTTGTCCTAATAAGAAAATAGCCAAAGAAATTCCAGGCATATCCGTAGAAATAAGAAAGAAGGAAGTTATTATTATTTAGACATCCATCCATTCTGACGATATTTTACTCTCTACAATTTAATTCTTCTCTTATATTTGAAATAATCCCTTTCTGGAGAACACATTATTCCAGCCTCTTTGAGAACTTGTTATTATAAAAGAGTATTTTGTTCGATTTGTTGTTATTTATGGATTTATCCTCTACAATTATTTTGAAGGGAGACCTTGACTTGAGTTTCCAAATTTGTTTATGTGAGCTCTTATTGTTTATTTTTGTTCGTTGTTTAAATTAAGAGATTAGAAATTACTGTTCACCGCAAAAAAAATTCAGCAGATGATACAAATTTGGAAAAGAGACAGAAAGCAGTTGGATGACAACAATATAAGAAGGAGAAGAGGGAAGCTAAACTTCAAGAAGATCGTTACAAGAGATGCCCCCCAGGATTAATGTAAATCAGGAGCAATGAAAAAATATTCGCTGGTGGGCAGGAGGAGGGTAAATGGTATATAGTGAGAAAGTATTGCGATCGCCAAAAAAATCTATATCGAGATTTCAACAGAAATACACGTTTTGAAGTCCCATCAGTCAAAAAAATAGGTTTCGTAAAATGATCTGTCTCGGTGTGTCTGTATGTGTGTGAACAAAATTTCTCAAAAAGGAAAAAACATACGAGGCTGAAATTTTATATTTAAGTTTAGTATCCTCGTTGTATCTACCAAGAAGATTTTCAATAAAATCGACCAACGAATACTTTATTAAAATAGTTTTTTTAATTTTTTTTAAATTATATCAAACAATTTTGATTATGTTATGTGTAAGGGGATCTTTTAAATTTATTAACTCTTACCCCCCCCCCCCCCCCACCCAAAAAAAAATTGTTTGGGGCCCACTTCACTCTTGAAATTTTTTCATTTTCTCATAAACTACTCTAACGATGTTGATGAAATAGAATGATCTTTAGGATGAATTAATCATTTTCCACTTCAAAATATGGTGGGACCCTCAATTTTTGGGTTTTAAGTCTCCCATAGAAAAGATAAGAAGATTCGTTTCCAAAATATAAATAGTTGTGAGATTTAATTGCCAATTTAATTAATGATTTTAATAATTGATTAAGGATGAGGGTTGGGAGAGGGCTTTGAGGGGGGGGGGATACCGGGAATGGGTCAGAGAACCCGAAACGGGCGAAGGGAATGGTGTAATGCATTAGTGCACGATACGCCAGGGGTAACCAACCGGGGAATGATTTCTTTTATTAGGTTTGACGATTTTTAAGTCTTTAATTTAAGGCTTTTCCTTCAAAAAAAAAAAAAAAAAAAAATAATTGATTAAAACACGCAAATGAAAAATCTCTAAAAAAATAAAAGCAAAATAAAATTATCTGGTGTGACATCACATAACACTTCCTTACCTTGGGTAAAAAAAAATTGTGTGATGTACGGCCGTCATATCAAATTTTTTTTTATAATTATAAAATTCTCCATGGAATGAAAAAATTGGATTGTACCACTATTACACTATTGAGATAAAATATAAATGGAAATAAAAAATATTTAAAAAAGAAAGGATAGGATAATTTAAGGAATTTTTTGGAAGTTACTTGCCTACCAAAATCATGACGTCAAATGGTAATAAAAATCCTTATTTTTTGTTATTAAATGTTTTGACCTAATGTTATTATTATTGATTTTGTAAATAAATGTGTATTTCAGTCTTCTTTCTTTTTCTAAGAATGATATTAAATCGCGATACAGTAACTACAAAAAAAAAAAAAAATCTTAGACTAAAGAAAAAATTAGTCGCAGAAAATCTGGCGTTAGGGCACTTTCAATTATTTCCTCTTACCTGAAATCCTAAGTCACAATTAGTCACACCAGAGTTTTATTTTATATTCTTAATTAGGTATTACCAAAGAATATAAATTAAATTAAGTTTATTTTAATATTTTGCTCGTTTTTTTCGAGGAAACATTTCACAATAAATAATTAAATAAATTCCAGAGATCCTGGGTTCGACTCACAACAATCGCTTTTATTTAAAAAAAATATGTATCGACTTTACGAAATTTTCCCACTTGTTGTTTATATTAATATCCTTTTTGTCTTTCTCAGGATCTGAAGCCATTTAGACTCCGTCTTTATTTATTGGTAGCCAATATAATCATATCGCATAGAACGGGATTCGAACCATTGACTTTTGGAATGTGAAGCGAGACCTCTACCTCTGGGACAGGATATACATATCTTTTTATTAATTAAATTTAAAAAAGTCAAAGAATTTAAATAAAATTTCAACGAGTGATGACGTAGACTAATAAATCACCTTCTCCTCAACGGATTGTAATGAAATTTGGTCCTGGCCTGGAGATAAACGTCTTATTTATTAGCACTAAGTTTCAAAAGATTTGGTCCATGGGATGTTCATGGTTCTCTATAAATAGAGCCTTTTTTACCGCCTTGTGGAGACCGATTCATCCCAAATTTTAAGACCTTCTTAGGCACTCATAGGGCTAGAAATTTGTAAAGTTTCATCCCTCTCCGATCAGTAGTTGCAGAGATATATCAATCAAAAGACCTACACACACACACACTCACCTGTGAAGCCTCAAAATAATTAAGTAACAACAAAAGCATATTGTATGTTCAGAATATTTAGGACACATTAGGAAATGGCAGTCGAATCTAATGAATGCTCTGATTTAACCCCCCTTGAGGAGAGAGGATCCCAAAGAGAGAGAGAGGGAGGGAGGGGGGCTCCACCCAAAGGGGGAGGGGAGTCACAATGGCCCGGGATGGGTATAAAAACCCAGAGGCCAGTTGATCCATTCATTATCACTCCACACACGTGACAGACATGTTTGCCTGGGTGAGTTATTGCTTTTTTATTATTATCACGACCTTCTATTTATTTATTTATTAAAAAAGAAAAAGAGAAAAATCTTACCGGGTATGTGTCAATATTTTCTCGTCCCCAGAGGTTTCCAATCTTTTTTTTAATTAAAATTAAAAATTAAATTTTGCGATTAGAAAAAAATAAAAATTTATTTAGTATAAATAGACAAAACAATTAAAACCAAAGAGGTTTACAGACAAAGAATATACATTAGTGACACAGAATTCAAAAGATGTAGAATATATACTCGTATAAAGGAATTATTAAGGAAAATTTTCTCGGGCTGGATACCAAGTATAAAATAAATTATTTACTATATGGAATTTAATTTTTCTTTTTCAGCATTTAGACTCCTTCCATATAAATTTTAAAAAATTTGATCTTCCGACCCTTAGATCAAGAAGCAAGAGCGTTTTCTCCTCTCCTAGGAAGAGTTCATTTTTTTAAATATTCACTGTTTAGAAGGATTACTAATTGATTTCCAAAGAGTAGAGAAACTAATGATCAAAATCTTTTTTTTTGCCAGCTATCCTCATTGCACCAACATAAATGTAGTGGAGTTAGTCAAGAATTTTGATAATTAGTTTCTTTACTCTTTGGAATTCAATTAAACAAATCCTTTTAATTTTCCTTCAGTGAATATTAAAACTCTTACATCTTGATCTAAACGCCAGTTCGTTCTGGGTGATCAAATTATTTTAATTTTATTGGATGCAAATTTTTATAGATGGAATCCAAATCCCCTAAAAAAAAAAATTCTAACTTTTTTTCCTTAATAATTTATATTTATACACATTCTACATCTCTCGAATTCTGTGTCACAAATGTATATTCTTTGTCTCTAAGTCTCTTTGGGTTTTATTTTTTAAAATATCCTAATTAATTTTTAATATTACAACATATAATTTAATAATTATAATTGTTTTTTGCTGTCTATTATTATATGAATTTTAATAAATATTAGGAGCAATTAAATAAATAAACTAAATTTTTTTTATATTCAAGTGTAAAACAAAAATTCAATTTCATATAAGGCAGAATATATATATTAATAATATTTTATATACGAGGACGTAAGACGTGAGATGATGTGTTTGTTGGAGAGTAAAGGTAAGCACGTCCGGTTTGAACTCCCCTCGCAAAATTTTATCTTATCTTTATATTCTATAGGGCGTAGTTTGAAGGCCACTAACATTATTATACAGGTATTATATATTAAATTCAATAAAATTGTTCTTGAGTGAGACCGTAATATTTTGCTTTTTATTCCCATAAGAATTTTTCGGATGAGATTCAAAAAAAAAAAAAAAAATTGCATCAACGATTACGTTATTTGTTTTTAACGAGAGAGAAATTAAATCAGATATCAATGCGAAATTTTCTAATCATCAATCACGCGATTAAAAGTTTCGTTGGTCCCATTCGGGGATCGCAATTTAATTCTTCTTTCCCTCTTCTTTGATGTAATGCAGAGCTGACAATCCTTCAAAAAATATGCAACAAAGTTGCAACACTTTCCCACCACCCGCTGGGAATATAAGATGGCCGCTCTTTCGAGTCGTGGCATGTTGTCTTTTCATTAATTGTAGTCAAAGAGATTAAAGAAAATCGTGGTTTGCGCGATAAATATTGGAGGCCCTTTTTTTTACCGTGCCCGGCGGACTGATTCGCTTCATTTTTATCGTTTAAAAGATGTGGAATAAACATACAATATAATAATATATATAAAATATACGGAAAGAATGTTCCTTTTTACAGTAAATGTTAATTTTTCGGGTCTTGTTTTACGACTTTTGAGGTAAAAACACCCTAGTATTCTTTCTAAAGGTGGAGCTTAAATTTATAAAAAATTCCATCCCGATACGATAATCCTTTTAGAGGCAGATGCGTGACAAACATACAAACATACCCATATACCTTGAATTTTATAAATATAATGCGTTTATAAATTTGTTAACAATGAATAATTAAAATAAAATAAAAATTAACTTAAATTTCAGAATTATTCGAAAAGCATGAAAAAAGAAAGAAGGGATTACAATTATTACGTAATCCTTATTTTGTTTTTCGTTCTCAAATTTTCCTCATTTTTTTTTCGTCAATGATTTCATCCATATATGAAAAGAACGAGTTTGTGTGTGTGTGTGTGTGTTGCAGGTGTTGTTGTGTTGTTGCCTTGTGGCGTCGTCGTCGTTTGCTGCCCCTCAAGAGCACCTTCAAAAAGAGCCCGTGAAAATCATCTCTCAAGAGAATGACGTCAGCCCTGATGGCAGCTTCCACTACTCGTGAGTTGCATTTGGACCGTATAGGCCCCTCTACGGGAATTCCCGTCTATTTAACTGAGGTGCTTTCGTGTACGGAGAAATCCAGCTGACCTCTGGCCGTAGCCATCTCTCAGCACCGACGTGAAGAGTGCATCATTGAGAGGGAATCCTTCTTTACGTCCCATCCATAGGAAGGGGTGTCAACGCAACTCCCTCTCCTCGTAGAGTTGCCAGAGAAATCATTTGCGAGATTTAATTGTCTAAATAAATGAGAAATTATTAAATAATTTTATTACTCTCCCCCCCCCCCTGTTCTTTCATCTTAATGAATTAAATTTCAAAAAATCTGTCTCTCTGTTCGTAACGAGTTAACTTAGAAACTACTTGACTAATTTTCATGAGATTTTTCCAATTTGTAGAGGAATGAATTCCAGTTAAAGATTTTAAGTTATGATTAATTCAAATTACCATCCGTCAAATTTAGAAGAGATAGCAAATGTATCTTCTTTTGCATTTCCTCCCCTTATTGTTCTTCAATTTTTTGTCTATTATTCATGTACATAAATATTTAAAGGATTGCCATACTTTTATTTATTCAAAAGTTGAATGATTAATAAAAAAAATCTTCTTTCATTTAGTCATGAACTGGAGGCACAATTAACGTCATTATTTTATCATTAACCTTTGAGTTGTTTTATTTATTTATTTTTTAATCAAGAATAATTAATAAAAGTAGGAAAGGTGAAAAATTGAGGAATAGTACTCTTTGTGTTTTTTCTATATATTATTACGTCATAATCGTTCATTAATTTATAATTTATGATTAAATTTTTTAGCTTTAGACACCTTAAATAAGTTTCCCTAAAAATGAAACCTAACCTCTGGGCATTTTGTCTATATATTAAAAAAAAAAAAAATGAAAATACCTCAAGTAGTTTCAGAGAATTAAAAATTATAATAATTATTATTATAACAATTTTATTCTATTACATTTTTGTTCTGTAGATTTGAGAGCGCTGATGGCACCAAGGCGCAACAGGATGGTCAATTAAAGGTCTCTGGACCGGAGAACGAAGCTGGAGAGGCTGTCCAGGGAAGTTTCCAATATCAATCCGATGATGGAAGAACCATTCAGACTTCATATACCGCTGATGAAAATGGCTATATCGCCAGGGGAGATCATCTGCCAGTAGCGCCCGAGATCCCTCCGCTCATACAGAGGTCTGTAGAAATTAATTAATTTTTAAACATGGCAATGCTAGGGGACCGATATTTTTTTCTCTTAGATAACATACCTTTTTTATTGCATATTCCAAAAGATGCCATTTTTCTGAATAGAATGGTATGCGACACTGCTATTTGAATTTTTTGCAATTTAGTTTAAAAAATCATTTTTTTGTTCAAGCGGAAAACGTCCCACTTATCCGCCATTTTAGGTCAAAGAATATAACTAATACAAACTAATTATTAAGGTTATATATATAAATTTTTTTTTCATTATTAAATCCCGTCATTTGTTCAGCAAAATTGTTAAAACCATTTCCATTTTTTTTTTTTCATTTACCAAAATATAGATTAAATTATAAAAGCTAAAATTTTAAACCTAAACTTAGATTTTGCTTCCCGTCCTGAGAGACAAATATTTATTTAAATTATATATTGGCTACCAATTAATTTAAATGAATAAGGACGGAGTCTAAATGGCCTCAGATGCCGAAAAAGACTTTAAAAAAAAAAAAAAAATCTTAGATTAATAAGTAAGTGATTTCAAGCTTTTGACTAACTTTTCATTCAACCGGAAATGACACTTTACATCCTATCATTTGTCACTTTTTTGAATTTTCTCATATTAGACCTGAAATTTCTTTTTCAATTTGATAAATCATTTATTTAATTGAAGAATATATATTTTTGTTTTAATTGAAAGTTCTTTACTTTGGCAGTTAAGTTTTTGTCTATAATTTTATAATATTTCAGAAAAGTTTAATATATAAAAATTCTAAATAAATTTTGTTATATACATTTTTTTAAACCACCCATTTGTGAATTAGAGAGAATTTTCGATATAAGCGACCTTTGAATCTGATCTTATGACCGAATAAAAAATTTCTGAAAAAATAAAAATTGCGTGGCAACGCCAGATTTTAATATTTTTGTTTCTTTTGTTCTAGGGCGTTGAAATACATCGAAGAACATCCCCCACCACCTGAGTCCCAAAATTAAAAACAATTTTCTATTCAACTAGTCTCATTTTCTGGACCACCATCTTTTATCGTTAATTTCTTCCAAAGCTCTCCTTTCTTTTTTTTTTTTTTTTTTTTATAAATAAAATGTAAAAGTCTTAATAAAAATATTTTATATGATTTTTTTTTTTTAATATTTTAATTCTCTTTAATAAATCTAATCCTGAAGTGAGGTGAGGGTTCAGGTAGATCTCACTTTTGAGTCGTTTCTCGCATGAGAATTATCTTGATAACATATATTTCATTTGGACCGTGATCCCTATTTATTTACCCGTGCATAAAGACACTCATCTCCAATCCAGCCGACACTTCGTGAAGTTACTTTATTTCTTAACTATAACCTCCCCTCCCATATCTAATTCCACCAGGTCCCTTCTTTCCAATCTAATTCTATGCTAGTTTAAGGTTCTATTGTGATGGGATCCAGGGCATACTTGAGGATTGGTTTTTCATTACATATTTTGTTTAATGAAAGAATCCCCTCCTAGCCGGGATGCGAACACAGATCTCCTGTGTAGAACGGCGACCCCCTACCGACTTCTCCACTGAGCCTTATAATTGATTTTATTAAAATGAACATTTAAATGAAATAATTCAAATACAAAATTAAAATTAAATTTCATCTGTCAGAATCGTAATTAAATTGAAGGAAGAAAAATGGAAGGAGGTCGAATAATCGCAAAAAGAGGTTACAGTATGGAGGCTTAAATTTTTATTTTCCCGTTCTAATAAAAATATAAAGTCAAAAGAACCCCTAAAATAAAAAAAAAAATCGTTGATTTTTATTTGCTTATATCTCTGGAACCACTTAGCTGAAAAGGATGAAACTGAACAACTTTATAGCCTTATGTGTTAAGAGTGAATATTTTCAGGGAATCCTAAAACGAATTTGGACAAATTTTTTGTCACAATCTCCTCCTTCAACAATAAATGACAAGTTTTTTTTTTTTTTTTTTTTTTTTATTATTATTTTTAATATCCTCCTTTTTTTAGGTATTTTGACAGACACTCTCAACTTCATCCCTTTGAAAAACACTTTGCTGTCTAATTACTTAAAAAAAAAAAACTGATATGGCTAGCATATAACCCACCGGTAAGTTTCTCTTCCTGGATCTTCTTATTTTAGCAATATTGCTTTCTGTATTCTTTGGTGTTAGAATATAAATTTTTTTTCACATTTTTACCAACCAAATGTTTGAATGTCTCTTTCTTTAATTAATGGAAAGGATCAAATGAATTTGATGTCATTCTATAAGAATTCTAGGATTCTGAATAATTATGCCTAAAAACGTTTATTTCAGTTTTAGCAAAATTTCAAATTTTTTTCTGTGGTTTCATTGGTCTTAAAATTTATATCCTTAGACTAAATGATATAGAAAGTAAAGTAAGAAGGTCCTGAGAGGGATACTTACTGCTGGGTTATATGCTAGCCACATCAGTTTTATTTCAGCAAAGTGTTTTTCAAGGAGGTTTGAGGTTGTCTGTCTGTCTTTCTTTGGTCTCTATTGATTTTTTAACCACAAAAGTTCTGAAACGTGGAGGAAATTCTAAAATTGGACACCAGATGGAGCAGGAGGTGAAGTCGTCTATTTTAAAATTTGAAATACGTCATAATAAGACATCAGAAAATCAGCACTTGATTATTTTGGCTCGACTAACAATTAAAAAGCGATTTATGTTTAGCAACTTCCCTCTCTCTCTCTAAATGTCATCCATTTATGGTTAAATAAACATTTCGCTGGTTGGTGAATTAATTAATAGCTTTCACGTATGTAGAATTTGGAAATTTGAAAGTCAAGGTGTCGATTATTATCAACCAGTTTCTTTCGATTTTTTTACTTTACCAAAAATTTTTTTTTCTCTTTTTTTTATTGCATATTTAAAAAAGATGCCATTTTGTTATCTTGTATCAAAAAAATCTTTTTCGGCATCGGAGACCATTTAGACTCCGTCCTTATTTATTTAAATTAATTGGTAGTCAATATAATAGAAATAAAATTTTGTAGCTCTGGATGGGAAGCGAACCACTGACCTGTGATACGTGAAGCCAGACCTCTACCAAGGGGCAGGGCAAAAAATCATTTTCTCGCTGAGTTGGGAAGCGTTCCTCCGCCATTTTTGCTCAAAGAATATAATCAATTAAAAATTTAATTGTGTGATGTAATTATTATATTTGTTTATAACTTATATATTTCTTAAATCCCGTATTGATCAATATTATTAATAGGTTAGTCACATTCCTTACTTTCTCATTAAGCCCTGTACCTGGTGTAGAGGTAAAGGTCTTGCCTTCGATGGTTTCATGTTCAGGAAAGGTTTCGACCGCAACCTGATCAAATTGATATACGAGATGATCAAAGGAAGGTCTCGTTCACGATGAAAGAGGGACTTGAGCAGGGAACTCTCCCCTCCTTTTCAATATATATATTAGCGACCTGCTACTCTTATTTGACATCAATAAAGATCCAAAGAAAAGCGCTCTCGCATTTGCCATCATCTACACCATCGGGAAAAAATCCACACTTATACAAAATTTTCGATTTTTACAATACATGGAAATTAAAAATAAATTTAAATAAGTGAGAAAGGATCCTCTTTCGACCCTCTTTAAAGGAAGCAAATCACAATATTAGGAAAAACTATAAAAAATTCAAAATCCTAATTGGAGACAAAATTATTCCGCACAAAAGCAACGTCAAATATCTAGGCTTAAATTTCGACGATAAATTACATTTTAACACATACGTAGAGATATAAAGACATGGCCAACAAAAGACTATTTTACAATAAATATTGTAACGATATTTTGCTATCAGTTAATTGTTAGGCCGGTGATAACATACGGATGTAGCATCTGGTACAACCAAAGCGCGAGAGCCTACGAACGAATTTGTCTCAGAGCATGTTTGGGACAAAGTCGCTCATATCTCCATTATATCAGCAACAAAAAAATTTACCGATTGACAAACATAAAGAGAATAGATTGCTTCATGATCAGACTAATAAGTGAGCACGTCGCTCAACGCAAGAAATAACCTGATTAACGGGGCAATCTACCCAAACGAATTATATTTCGAAAAAACACATATCCCCCCAGAGGTATTTCTATTCCTAGACAGCAGAGGCGACGAAGGTATACTAATTTTATACCACATTTTTCGGCATAAAAAAAGACAAAAAATTTAATTACGAACCATGCCAGGTTTAACAGGAGCATTTCAGACAAAGCTAAAAAAAAAAAAGGAAACATTACTTTTGGAAAGAAGAGTAGCTGCATACAAGTATTTTAAAGAATAAAAATAAAATTGGAGGCGTCTAAAAAAAATATTGTACTTAAAAGCGAAGTGAGCAAATTTAAGTGATAGGACACAAAAAGTGTAGCTTTAAATAAGATCCTATTGATCCTTTCCTAGCTGAAAGACAAGAAGAAAAAACAAAGCGCCAAGTTAGATTTAAGGACCAAAAGAAATTTATAGACTAGCATTAGCAGTAGCAGCTCTCCATGGGACAAAAACCAATTTATGTAAAAAAAATTAACAAAACAATTGTGTATTATTGTAAAAAAGTTTGTATAAATTAAAAAGGCTAAAATAATCATTTTTTTTTTTAAAAAAAAGGGTCAAGGTCTGACCTCACGTACTAAAGGTCAGTGGTTCGCTTCCCGGCCTTTATTTAAATTATATTGGCTACCAATTAATTTAAATAAATAAGGACGGAGTCTAAATGGCCTCCGATGCTGAAAAAGACTTAAAAAAAAAATACTTTCTCACTGAATATTTCATATATAGATAATATTAGAAAGTAAAAATCAGTAGAGAATTTTTTATTATTAACAGCCATCAAACGATTTCAAATTTAATTATTTTGACAAATCTTTTGAACTCTTTATTAAATATTAACAAAATGTCGAATTTTTTAAAAATTATTAAATCAAGTAGTTATTTTTATTAAAGTTAGCGAGGGTGGGTATTCTTTATCTTAGTCAAGATATGGGAATATATATATATAT
The DNA here is from genome assembly GCA_010014785.2 of Anisolabis maritima. Lineage (NCBI taxonomy): Eukaryota > Metazoa > Arthropoda > Insecta > Dermaptera > Anisolabididae > Anisolabis > Anisolabis maritima. The sequence continues at coordinate 8,404 of JAAAKE020116240.1, read as the reverse complement.
TTATATATACACTACATCTCTTTGGTTCGGTGCTAATTGGCATTTGATTCTCTTTGATTAGTATCAATAATATGAATGGCGTCTTGCTAAGGGTAAATATTTTTTTTTTTCTTGAGATAACATATTTTAAAAGTCACTATTTTTCTGAGTAAGATGTTAAGCAACATTTGTATTTAAATTTGTTTGTAATTTAATTTAAAAAATCAGTTTTTTATTGAGTTGAAAAGCGTCCCTCCGCCATTTTTAGAAAACAATAAATTCAAAGAATATAATTAATTTTAATATAACGATAAAAAAGAAAATTTCATTAGCATATTTAATTATTAAATGAAAATCAAAGTATAATTAACATTATAATACTTGGTGAGATGGTTGTAAAGCTAAAAGCCTTAAAAAAAAAAAAAAATATATAAATCAAAGAATATAATTATACATGGATATAAAAAACCAATATTTGTATTCAGTCCTAAATCCCGTTTTTTCTTCTTCGTTTTTCCCCTCCAAAAAGGTTGAAATTTTTAAAAAGGCCTTGGACTATCGATAGATAGGAGATCATTGTCCTCCTATTCATCCTTTAACCTTTTTTCAATTCCAACCTTGAATATAATAACTTATTTATTAAATAAAAAAAAAAAAGAAGAGGTTACACAAAAATTTAATAACGCCAGCAATTAACTTGTAATGTTAACTCCTACTAGTTGCATGGTCTGCTAAAGGCGGGTTCCAGTGCATTTTCTTTCTGCTTGTTGGTCCGGAGACCATCCCGCCACAAAAATCATAATTGTAACAAAAACACATTACAAAAAAAGGAATATTTCTTTCTTTGACTTTCTAAGTTAAAATATTAATATAAATAGAATTAAAAATCTCATATTAATGATTATTTTTAATAATTATATATCCTTTGACTTCGTTTGAAGATGTTTTTCTGATATTTATGAAATAATTATACACCCCCCTTCCCTCCTCCCTAGAATAGAAGACTGGACTTGGTTCTTTGGCTTCTGAATATCTCAAATTAGCTGAGAGCAGTTCATTTGAAAGGCTTTATAACATGTTGCTATTTTTTCATTCTAAGCATAAGATAAGTGATAAAAACTTAATTTCAGTCATAAAGCGTCGCTCTTTATCTGGCGAGATCTTGTCTTGCAGGTAATAAAAAGTTTTTTCCTCTTTCTTTTACTAAATTACTTTTATGAATCATTTGCGGGATTTAATGAAATTTAAATAAATGAGAAATTATTTAGAATTAATTAATTAACCCCGACCCCTTTATCTCACTTAATTGAATGCCAACGAGTTAACTCTGAAACTACTTAACGGATTTTAATGAGATTTTTTAAATATGAATCGCCTGCCACCTGCCGGTCAACTTAATCACGACTCATCCAGCTTGTCACTTTTTTTACGTCGGCTTTTGCCATCTCACCTTTCGATATCGCATTGTCTATTACGACGATCAACGAATTTAATTAAAAGAGTTTTTTTTTTGTTGATTACATGAAAAAAAGTGGAAGAGATAGGGTTTCTTTCTGATGACGTAGGTTTCGTAATTTATCCTCTTCAACTCACAACACACCAGATGTCATATTATTTTCTCTTATCTGCAATTGTGTGTGATGTCGGCAAGTCACACCAGATTATTCTATTTTTTTTTTTTAGGTATTTTAATTATTACCAAAGAATATAAATTAATGTAAATTTATTTCAATATTTTGAGGAAACATTTCACAATAAATAATTAAATGCAAGAGATCCTGGGTTCATTTTTTTTTTTTTAAATAACCATCGAATTGACAAACCTCTTGTTGTGTATATATAAATTAATGTATATTTGTTTTTTCGGCACCTGATGCCATTTAGACTCCCTCCTTATTTATTTATATTAATTGGTAGCGAATATATTTAAACGTGGAAAGGTACGTGAAGCGAGACCTCTACCTCTGCACCAAGGACACATAAATATCTTTTTATTAATTACCTTAAAAAAAAGTCAAAGAGATAAAATAAAACTTTAAAGGGTGATGACGTAGGCCTATTATTTTATCCCCTTCCAGTCAGCGGATTGTTAGGAAATTTGGTCCAGGGCTGGAGACAAACGAGTTAATGATTAGCCCAAATTTTCAAAAGATTTGGTCCATGAGATGCGCGATAAATATTGGGTCCCTTTTTTTACCGCCCCCTGCAATCCAATTCATTCGACCTTGTTAGATTCTCCTAGGACTAGGAATTTGTAAAGTTTCATCCCTATCCGATGAGGGGTTCCAGAGATATAATCTTCATACTCAAATACGTAGAAGAGTTCAAGGCGGACAACTCGATACATCAATTACATAAGAATTTAAAAAAATTGATTGATTTTTTTTCTTGTTGGGCCTACCACAAAAAAAAAGAACCGTTTTTATTTATTTATTTATTATTTAAAATTCGACATTTAAGAATTTCTTTATAATTATATTCTTAGTCAAAGGAGAGTGTCGTGTTTCTATTAAACTCACACCACTTGAGCAATCGTGTGACTATAATTTGATATGTAAATAACAGATTCTTGGAGAAGGAGAAGAGAGTCACCGACCTTGGGAAGACATCATCACATCCTTGGACGGCCTTGAACAAAACGGGACGGGAAACGATTACTTTGTTTTAAATGGCTCACCACTGAAGCGAGGGGGTTGCAATTAAAAGAACTCAACTGAATTGAATCAAAATACAAACATCGCCTCTCTGCACTCTTTACTCTTCACTTATAAAGTTGATTAAGTTTTTGCCATGAGGTGGATTTGAACCCGAGTTGCCCTCGACTCAGCATTTAAAGCTTATCTGCTTCATCGTCTCGGTTAATCACTTTAAGAAATTCCATTTTTTTGCACTCTTTTTTCTCTTCCCTAAGGGAAGAGGAGGAGGTTGAGAAACTATATATATATATATATATATATATATATATATACACTCTACATCTCTTTTTTTTAATGTCTAATTTGAAATTCAAATATTTATTATTCTTTAAATTAAATTAATTATTTTTTAATCTAATATTTTAATTTGGTTGAGAGAGAGAGAGAAAGAAGGGGGGGGGGGAGAGGTAAATATTTATAATTGATTGAATTGTTTATATACTTACGCAATTATATCTCTAAATCTCTTTTACTTTTTGTGTTGATCAACAAACTAAAATTTGATGGGATTTTTTAATTAAACATTTCCCCGAGGCTAAGATAAATTCAGATTTTTGGGGAATTTTAATTTTATAAGAAGAATGAGGTTATGTTATACACTCTACATCTCTTCTTTTCTGTGAAAGAGAGAGAGGATCTACATCTCCTCATTTCAATGTTTGATTAAGAATTAAAATGATTATATCTCAGAATTATTATTTTATAGAGTTCTATAAATTTTAATTTACATCGGGTGGGGGAGGAGAGGGGGCGGGGAATGGCCCAAAAATATTTATCTACATCTTTTCTTTCTCTTACCTAAATATGAAATATGTAGTGAAAAATTCTGCTTTCATAAAAAAAATCGAAATCGGTATTTCAATGGAAATACACGTTTTGAGTCTGATAAAATGGATCTCGCAAAATGGTCTGTCTGTGTGTTTGTGTATGTTATGTTTCACAACAAGATTTCTCAAAAACGAAAAAACGTTCGATGCTGGAATTTTATATTTAAGCTAGTCACCCCTTTTAGCTTGCAGCGCGATGATTTTCAATAAAATCGGCCAAAGAGTATTAGTACTTTACTGATGTACTTTTTTAGTTTTTTTCAATTTTCTCAAAATTCGCTCTAACGATTTTGATATAAATTCATAAATCAATTATTTATTAGATGATTTTTGAAATTTATTAGCCCTAATCCGCCCCAAAATTATCTCGGGGCTATTTTACTCTTGTGAATTTCTCTTAAACTAACCCTAAGTAACGATTTTGATTAAATTGGCTGTTCATTGAGACAAAGAAAGTTATGAGATGTATCGCCATCACACCAGATTTTTTTATTATGTTGTGAACACAAGGGAACCTCCGCTCGAGATGAGACCTTGAATGGGGGCAAAATCCTCTTGTTCTTTTATCAAGTTTCCTATTATAGGTATACAAATGGGGATATTCAACCCAAATCCAAAAAAGGGTTGGGCAGGAATTCAAAAGGACCTTGATCTTTCTTCTTGGATGCTCTGAAGATCAATTCCCGTCTCTTTTGCTCCTCCTTTTAATTTACAATTATTCCTTGCTGTTTGTGCCGAGTGAAGGAAGACCTGGTGTGACTAAGCACACACCACTTTCTCTTGCCTGACTTTAAATTCAATTGTTATCAGCCTGACTCAACCTCGGCTCCGAAATGAACAAAAGCGGGCTGCACTTTTCATCTTCTTCCCCGAGGGGGGGGGGCTAACCTTTTTTGTCTCTGAAAATGGAGAAGAAGAAGAACTTGTTTTTATTTTTGTTTACATTTGGCTATTAAGTAAGCCTATTTGTCGATTTATGAGATTACATCAGCAGGTGGTTTCTCTCTCTCTCTCTCTCTCTCTCTGTCTTAGAAGAACGGTAAATCATCAGCAAAGACACCTTGGCCGATAAGTGTTATCAAAAGTTGTTGGTATTTTATTTTATTTGGCAGGTGTGCCCTCCCTCCTGTCAGTCAGGCGGTATAAAAAGGGGAGACCTCACTCGGAGACAAGACAGTTGCTTAGAGCAGGAGCCCATCGACGACGACAACATGATCAAGATTGTGAGTAGGACCCTACTATCCCTATCCTCGCTTCTTGGTGATATTCATCTCCCTCTGGATGGACCATTTTGATCCTTCATCAGGGCCGTTATGAAATGGAAATTTTTTTTTTACCGTCACACGAAACAAATAAAGTTACGAAACAACCAACAGTCCGGGTGAATTATTAATTAGAAGAAAACAAATCGATTAGCGATTCTCCCTTCATCAGTTTGGGATTGCATTGAGGAAAACCAGAAAAGTCCTGATGAAGGCAGAATCGCTGCGCATTTCTTTTCTTCTGTCATTTGACGCTAAAAGAATGAAGAGCGGTGCCCCAGGGCGTAGCTTAGTTTCCTTCACGATTAAGATGTTACCTTAATTTCGTGAGGCTTACCTTAACCGCGTAAATTGAAAAAATGAGGCACCTCTATTAGAATCATTATCAGGCCAGCTTATCAGCTATGGTGATAATGGCGTAGCGTGAGGGGCAAGTGTCCGGGGGCATAGAAATCGTTTCAATGATGTAGAATTAATACAAAAAAGCGATGAACACCAAATAGCTAGATGGAAGAGCGCTGTTAAGTGTGCCGTGGTCGCCTCCGCCACTGCATTGGGCGGGAAATGGAACTCTTGCTTCTTTACTTTCTGCACCCTCAACGGGCTCTTTGACTTAGCGGTATGAGAGTTTCTATGTAATGGAATGCGATAAAGGGCATTTTACAAATAAATCGAGCGATCCCGGAGTAAATACCTTAATGTGTTTATTTTGGCTCATATCTCTGGAACCACTCTTTGGAAAAGGATGAAACTTAACAGCCTTAAGAGTGCTCAAGAACCTATTAAAATTTGAATCGGTCCGGTAAAAAAAGCCCCAAATATTTAACGTGCATCATGATTTTCAGCATCCGCTGGACCAAATCTTTTGAAACTCAGCGAAAATAATTAAGATGTATCTTTTCATAATAATCCGTTGGATGGGAGTGGATTGATTTAAAAAAAAAAAAAAGGGTATAATAAAATAAACATACGCCCTCATAATCTCTTTGACTTTTAAAAAAAATTCATTTAATAAAAATACAACAGAACTTAACTTGTATATTCGATAGAGCGGCCATTTTGTATTTCCAGATGATGAAGGGAAAGTGTTACAACTTCGTTGTCTTTTTTTATTTTATGATGAAATCTTGGGAATAGTTAGACAAAGAAGATGGAGAACATTTTTATGAATCCATTTGCTTGAAGTGTCTGTCTATCTGTCTGTCATCATTCTATTATTGAAGAATGAAATGCAACTTTATCTAAAAAAGAAAAGAAAAAAAAAAGAATTTATAATTTATAATATGCAAATGAATTTTTGAATAAAAAAAGGACTAAAATTCAAATAAACTTTGTTTGTTTCAAAATATAGACTAATTCTAAAACCTAGAAGGATGAAATTTTAAACCTAAACTCAGACTGACAGCAAAATTTTGACCAAAATCAGTCAACCGAAAGTGACACTATACATCCAACCCCATTTGTTAATTTTTTTAAATTTCCTCAAAAATTTTAAAAATTTCATATGCCATTTATTTATATAAAGATAAATAAAAAATGCATATTTTGGATTTAATATAAAAACCCCTGAAGAGTTCTTTACGCAATTTTTTATTAATATATATATTTTTGTTATTTATATTCTTTGATAAATTAAAATTATTAAAAATTAAATTTCAAGCAAATTTTGTTATATATATTTTTTCAAAAATCCCGCCGTTTTTTAAATAGAGAAAATTTTTCATATAAGCGACCGAGATAAAAAAGAAAAAATTGGTCACCCAGGTGGTTTATATTATTAGTATTATTATGTTAATAGTCTGAAATGAAATGACCAAGCATTTTGTGAGATTAATTCATTTTACGAAATTCTCTCACTTAGATGTGAAAGGTAGTGTATCTTTTATAAACCAAAGAAAAAGAACTTTAGTCATTTTTTTGACCTTTGAATTGAATATCGAAAAAATGCGCTCCATTCAGACACTTTTGTGACGGTTTGAACACATTGGCTAACTTGATATATGAGAGAAAGAATATTATATTTCTTTATTAATTATATTCTTTACTTTATTGTTTCCCAAAAATGGCGGAGGCACGCTTCCACCTCAAACAAAAAATGATTTATTTAATTATTTTAAAACAATTTTTCGATACATGAGTTGCATATCATTTTTTGTCAGAAAAATGGCATCCTTTAGAAAATGCAATAAAAAATATGTGTTATCTCACCAAAAAAAAAAAAAAAAAAAAAAAACCAATCTCGCTTCCCCTGATTGCCTCTCGGCATTTGCTTTAATCAATTCAATTTCCAAATTGATTTTGCTTTTTTTAATTTCTCACTCACCCATCTGCTGACATTTGATCATCCAGGGTCGCCCACAACATTCTCTTAAATTAATTAATTTATTCGCAACGGCCTTGTTTGTTTATTTTAATTTCGGCATTGAATGTCGCCCAGGTGATTCTCAGCTGCCTTTTGGCTCTCGTCTTTGCTGACGTCCGAGATATCCTCCCTAAACAGCCAATCATCGAGATCGTCGCGCAAGAGAGCGAAGTCAACCCCGACGGCTCCTACCGATACAGGTAATTTGAGAGGTTATATTATATATACATAGCCAGTATTTAGAGTATTTATATGCCTTCTACATCTCTTCTTTTCAATATCTAATTAAGAATAAAGAAAAAAATGAAGAGATATAGAGATATATTTTTTTAAATAGAAATATTCAATCAATAAAGCCCTCCTGCTTAATTAAAATATAATTCCTTAAGGTAAAGATTTTGATCCCTACAATGGTCAGTGGTACACTTCCCGTCCTGAACGACAAAATTTTATTTAAATTATATTGGCAACTAATTAATTTTAATAAATAAGGACGGAAAATGGCCTCAGATGCCGAAAAATACTTTTAAAAAATTCAATTCTTTTTGTGAGAATTAATTATTTTAATTCTTAATTATATTTTTTAATAAAAGACAAGCAGACTGTATATATATATATATATATATGTTCTGGAAGGTTTCCGCGGTTGGTTGCATGTGGAATAATGTTTTCCCGGGTTGGAAATTAAGTTAATCTCAATCATCAACGCGTACCAAACCGGGAAAACATTTTAACATATATATCAACGATTTAATTTAAAATATGTCGCCCCCCAAACATGAAGATTGCCAACCGGCAGACATTGGATTTTTCATTTTAATGTATAGAGAATTTTTTGTTTTTAGTTTAAGGCTTTGATTACCAAGAATTTTTTAATTTCAATTTCATTAACAAAGAGATATATTTATATACGCTCTACATCACTTTCTTTCTGTGTAAGAAAGAGAGGTTAACTTGATGATATACATCTGTTTATATATCTCTACATCTCTTATTTTACTTGTGTTGTGTGTTAATTAATTAAGAATTTAAAGAATTAAATCTCACAATTATTATACTGTAAGAATTACATTAATTAAATTTTAATTTGATAGCGGGAGGGGAAGCAATCAGTAGGGTGTAGGGTGTCGCTGTTCTGCACAGGAGATCGGTATTCGCATCCCGGGCAGGAGGGATTTTTTCATTAAAATAAAAATATTTCATGTAAACAAATCCTCAAGTATGCCCTGGATTGGAACATTGGATCCCATCACAATAGAGCCCTCAGGCAACTCTACG